>JALIGW010000020.1:15788324-15870824 GCA_023053685.1 Diadophis punctatus similis
TCTTGCTTGCTTATATAGTAATCATCCACAATGCATTTAAAGCAATATACACATAACAATGATTTGTGGCTTAATCATATATTAACACACCCAATCGTTTGAACAGGGTTCTAACAGAAATATTGGAGAAAAAAAACTAGCAACTCTTGAAATTGTTGCTTGAAAAACCTCTTGCAACATCATTTGGCAAAACTAGGCCTTGAAATTACTCGTATTAGTAAAACTTGGGCCACACTGATAGATGACAGTTCCAGCTTTCCTAATCACTGGGGCTGATGGGAGTTGAACTACAGGATTGTCATGGATTCTCCTCAGATTTCTCTTTGATGTTTTGTTTGCCCTACTTTCAGTGGTCCGTCTGGAGATGCTCAAACTCTGAAGTGTTTTAGACCTTCAGCATTTTGTGGCAATGCCCACTTGTACAGTCAGAACAGAGAACGAGCGGTTGTTGCCAAATAGGCTTTCAAAATTATTCTTTGGTTTGTGTAATGCATTCTCTACCCCATCTGTCTGCCAAGGACTCTGTAAGAAAAATGGCTTCCGAAGATGCAGACAACCCATATACCCTCCTCCGCCTTCTCCCAAAGGCACACATTGGCTGCTCTAACCTTGGAAAACTACCGGCTTCTTTGTTCTGCAATCGAATTCAGATGCTTACTTTAGACTTATTGATCAAACCCCATTAGATCCGCAGAGCCATTTTCTGCCTCTTCCTTCTGCAATTTGAGACCTTTCCCAGACAAGTATGTTTATGCTTTGGGCTCACAAACTGTTCTCCACCAAGGAAAGATGATGCTACTAAAATCTGGCTGGAGACCTTGGGATGCTTGAAGGAAAAGCCGAAATGGGTCTTCCTCGCCGTTCATGAAAAAGGCATCTGGACCCTGGTGGAATCTTACTTTGATCTTGGCAAGGAGGTTGACAAGCACCAGGGAAATCAGGAAATCCAGGAAGCTTAAAGTTTTATTGCAAGTTTAATCTCTCTACACATGAGGGACGCGGTGGCTCCGTGGCTAAGACGCTGAGCTTGTCGATTGAAAGGTCGACAGTTCGGCGGTTCGAATCCCTAGCGCCGCGTAACGGAGTGAGCTCCCATTACTTGTCCCAGCTTCTGCCAACCTAGCAGTTCGAAAGCATGTAAAAAATGCAAGTAGAAAAATAGGGACCACCTTTGGTGGGAAGGTAACAGCATTCCATGCGCCTTCGCCGTTTAGTCATGCCGGCCACGTGACCACGGAAACGTCTTGGACAGCGCTGGCTCTTTGGCTTTGAAATGGAGATGAGTACTGCCCCCTAGAGTCAGGAACGACTAGCACATATGTGCGAGGGGAACCTTTATCGTTAATCTCTCTACAAGAATCTGAACTACTAATGGCCCATGCAAACTAACGGTAGAAAATAGTCACAGGAATTCAAGGTAGGTATGAGTTCTCTTGTGGGCACGCAGGGACTCAAGACTGATGACATGTTTGACCCTTCCATCGGGCTCAGCCTGATCATCTCCCATAAGAGGCTATGTTTTTCACTGAAGTACAAGATTAAAAATCACTCCGAGCTATAGAATTTAAATGGAACCTCCATCTTCAGATGCAGCATATATCCCCCAATCCCATTTTTGAACGCATCCACACTTTGAGATAGGCCAAGGTTGAGAAACGCCATACTAGAAGAACACAACAGCACTACGCTTTCCTTTGTAAGAGGATTAAGTAAGAATTATTACTATAGTTCCCCAAATGGAGTGGTTTGCATTCTTCTCCAACCCCATTTGAAGTGGAAAGCAAACAGAAGAAAATATGCATTGTTTGCTCCAATCAAGCCTATCTGATGGTTCATTCGGGTAGGAATAGAGATAATTTCAATGTATTGGTTCTTATTTTATTAATCCTACTACAGGAATCTGTTTAAAGGGATTTTAGTAGTACACTCATAGAATCATAGGGCTGGCAGGGACTTTGGAGGTCCACTAGTCCAACCTGGAGATCTTCCTTATCTCGCCAATGGACATACCCTTTGGTGAACCCCATTCTACCTACTTTTCGAAAGTGGTCCTTTTCCCAGAACACAGTTCTCAAAATCATGGACTAACTGATCGCCAATGGGATGGAAATTTCTGAGCCAAAGCAAAATAGAAAAAAAAAGCCACATTCTGGCAGAATGTGCTGTATCACTCAGTTAACATGCAACTACAGGTAGCCCTTGAGTTATGACCATAATTGAGCCCAAAGTTTTTGTTGCTAAGTGAAACATTTGTTAAGTGAGTTTTGCCCCATTTTATGACTTTTTTTGATCATAGTTGTTAAGTGAATCATTGCATTTGTTCAGTTAGCCACATGGTTGTTAAGTGAATCTGATTTTTCCCATTGACTTTGCTTGTGAGAAGGTGGCAAAAGGGGATCCCATGACCCATTTTGTCTGAAACTGTGATAGATATGAGTCAGTTGCCCAGGGTCCTAATTTTGATCATGTGACCATGGGAATGCTGCAACGGTCATAAGTGTGAAAAACGGTCATAAGTCACTTTTTTCACTGCCGGTGTAATTTTGAACGGTCACTAAATGAACCTCTTAGCAAACTGACCCCACAGAGCTATTCTAAACATGTCACTACAATGGTGGTGGACACCTGGAAATTTCTTAGGTAAGTATCTCTGATTACTGCTGCATCTTCCTTCTTCCCTTCTCCGTTGTCCCCAGGTGCACCTAGTTATTTCTGGTCCTTAAAAAAAAATACTCGATCCAGGAATAAAAGTTTTTTCTTTCTTTCTTCATTGGTGCACAGAGAGTTAACCAAAGAGAAAAATTCTGCAAGGGATGAACGGGTGATGCAAAAGCTCTCTGCAGAGCAGACTGCAGTGTCACTGCGTTGGCCACACCCTGGTAAAGCCGCAGCTATCACGCCTGCCCTTCAGACAAAAGCCTCACACACACACACACACACACACACACACACCTGCTGTCTCCCCGCCCGATTTCTAGAGCCATCAATTCAGATCTCTCTGAGTCATGGGCAGGGATGGGGGAAGCAGAACATGAAAAGGAAGGCTGACATCATTTGGTGCAATGTCTGGACTACAGCACTGACTTGCATAGGTCGGATGAAATCAGACAAGGGTGGTGGTGTTGATCTCTGAGCAAAAACCCCCTGAAACAGAAAGGGCAATTCCCTTCAGTGCAGTAGACATAGAGAGACCCTGAAATTTCTTTCTACATCAACAGATTGCTTGGGGAAAAAAAGAAGACAAGAGCAGAGAGAGAGAGACAACCAACTTCATGTCTGTAGAATCAGGAAGGAGAAAGGCATGAAAGAAAATTTCCCTGCCCCACTTCCTTAACAGCAGTTAAGACACGGGGCTTGTCAACGGCTGGGAAGCACCACGGACAGGGTGAAGCTCCCGTCCTCGCCCCAGCTCCTGCCAATCTAGCAGTTCGAAAGCATGCAAAGGTGAGTAGATAAATAGGTACCACTTCGGTGGGAAGGTAACAGCGCTCTGTGACGTCACGCTGGCCACATGATTGGAGGAATGCCTACGGACAGTGCCGGCTCAACGGTCTTGAAATGGAGATGAACAGCACCCCCTAGAGGCAGCAACAACTAGTGGAGTAAAATTTGCAGGTGTTCCTTACTTACTTACTTTCAGCCCATAGGCTTAGTGCACCAGGATGAATTTTGCCCAACTCGTTAAGTGATGGTTTGATTGTTTTTCTTTTTTTAATGAATCCCAATGGACTGGGTACCGGAATTATGCAAAGCCATAAAATACTGTTCCCAAACCACAGTGGTTGAGTTTACCCATAAGCATCTTCATTATGGGAACTGCAGAAAAAACAATTGCTGCCAACCTGCCTTCCATTGAGGACCTGTATACTGCACGAGTCAAAAAGAGGGCCGTGAAAATATTTACTGACCCCTCGCATCCTGGACACAAACTTTTTCAACTCCTACCCTCAAAATGACGCTATAGAGCACTGCACACCAAGACAACTAGACACAAGAACAGTTTTTCCCCAAACGCCATCACTCTGCTAAACAAACAATTCCCTCACCACTGTCAAACTATTCACTAAGGCTGCATTACTATTACTATTAGTCTTTTCATTGTTCCTATCACCCATCTCCTCCCACTCATAATTTGTTGCTTGTATCCTTATGATTTATATCAGTATTGTTTCCTGATTGCTTATTGTACCCTATGACAATCATTAAGTGTTGTACCACATGATTCTTGACAAATGTATCTTTTCTTTTATGTACACTGAGAGCATATGCACCAAAGACAAATTCCTTGTGTGTCCAATCACACTTGGCCAATAAAGAATTCTATTCTATTCTATTCTATTCTATTCTATTCTATTCTATTCTATTCTATTCTATTCTATTCTATTCTATTCTATTCTATTCTATTCTATTCTATTCTATTCTATTCTATTCTTTCCATGAAAGACAACCACAAATAAAGCTTGGTCCTATGCAGCAATTCCATATTATAAGAAAAAAAATGCACTCAGATGTTGCCTGGGTGTTTAATGTGAGTATTCGCAGGATTGAAGAGCTGAAGTGGTGCAGTGGTTAAATGCTGCGACTGCAGGCTGACTGCTAGTTCAGCAGTTCAGCTGTTCAAATCTCACTAGGCTCAAGGTTGACTCAGCCTTCCATCCTTCCGAGGTGGGTAAAAGGAGGACCCAGATTGTTGGGGGCAATATGCTGAACTCTGTAAACCGCTTAGAGAGGGCTGTAAAGCACTATGAAGAGGTATATAAGTCTAAGTGCTATTGCTATTGCTATTGCTTCTTGAGGTGGAGGAAAATGGCCTCTCCCCGTGTTGCTGGACCCCAGCTACCATCATCCCCAGCCAACATGGGCCAAAAGTCCAAGATAACATGGTGCCCCAACATGTTCAGATGGACAACTTCCCAATCTTACTTACAGGATTATTTTACCAAGTTCCACGACTGGGCAGCATAGTGGAGGTGATGAGTATGCTTAAAAAGGCAAGGGGGGTGGCTTAGTCTTTTCAAAATGAGACACTGTGATGTCACTGATGTATGCAATGTAGAAGATTCCTGTTTAGGATGCTGGCCAGCCACAGCTTCTTCCATATTCTGTCACTTCTCCCTAACAGTTATACACAGTCCATGCAAATCATAGCAATAGCAATAGCACTTAAGACTTATATACCGCTTCATAGTGCTTTACAGCCCTCTCTAAGCGGTTTACAGAGTTCAGCATATTGCCCCCAACAATCTGGGTCCTCATTTTACCCACCTCGGAAGGATGGAAGGCTGAGTCAACCTTGAGCCGGTGAGATTTGAACAGCTGAACTGCTGAACTAGCAGCCAGCTTAAGTAGGTTGCAGTGCTGCTTTTAACCACTGCGCCACCTCGGCTCCTCGATGTTTTGAGATGAAGCATATCCGTACCTTTTTAAGCAAACCACTGATACAGAGGTGACATCTTCAAAGGGCCTATCACATGGATTTCCTTATATTTAGGGTCACCACAGTCCAGTTTGTCTAATGCTGGCTCACCTGGAACAAATGCTCCAGTAGTGGGTTCTAAAACCTTTTACTACCGGTTCGTGCGCGTGCAATGCTTCTGCGCATGCACAGAAGCGTCCCAGGTGGGTGGGCGGAGCCTCCTGTCGCCGGCGCTACTGGTTCTAAGAACCGGTCCGAACCGCTGAAATGCTCCCTACCCAGGCCTCCCTGCCCTCCCCCCCCCCCCAGCATCCCAAGTGACCTCTCAACTTGTGGAATGTGCTAGAAGCTGCTTCGGTCATCCCCAACCAGATAATGATAACAGATTAACAGAATTGGAAGGGACCTTGCAGGTCATCTAGTCCAACCCCCTGTCCAAGCAGGAGACCCTACATCTGCCTCTACCTAGGATCAAACTCACAACCTCCTGATTGTGAGGCAAGAGCTCCGCCTCTAGGCCACAGCAGCTAATGGGTCATTATGTCTGTGTGAAGACCAATGTTGCAATCAAAACTTCACGGAATGGCCAAAATTAAGAAAAGCTACTTTGTGATTCTTAAGGACACACACACACAAAATATGCAATAACTTTTACGACTAAAGAGTAAACAAGTTGAGGATTGCAAACTTGGAAGCTTAGCAAAGAAAGAAAGTTAGGAAGAGTTTTGAGTAAAGAAGTAACTTAGAGGCCTTCACTCAAGCCAACCCAAGGTGGAGCCAGGGTGGCGCAATGGTTCAATGCAGCTACTACAGGCTACTCCAGCTGACTGCTAGTTCAGCAGTTCAGCTGTTCAAATCTCACCAGGCTCAAGGTTGACTCAGCCTTCCATCCTTCCGAGGTAGGTAAAATGAGGACCCAGATTGTTGGGGGCAATATGCTGAACTCTGTAAACCGCTTAGAGAGGGCTGTAAAGCACTATGAAGCGGTATATAAATCTAAGTGCTATTGCTATTGCTATTACTAACCCACCTGGCAGGACATGATAGGAACTGTAATCCAGGTTGGATCGGTGGTGTAGTCTAATAAAATTTCCAGTTGGGAAAGAAGACAGACATATTTCATAGACCTGAGTGGGACTCTGCAAACCAATCTAAATCCATAGCAGTCTTAAGGAATCAAGGCTATTATTTTTTCCAGTTGACTTTCTTTTCCAGGGGAAATGTACATAAACACAGAACAAATGCTAGAACAAATGCAATAAATCTAACCCATTGGCTGTTGGAAAAAGCAAAAACCGCTTAGCTGTAAGCCATGCATATGCTGTAATTGTATTTCCACCCACACTTATAGCACCAGTGATTACCAGCCCACATATTTCTAAGGCTGACGGCAAGAGGGGATAATGTCTAACGCTGTAGAGATACAGAACAAACTGAACTCACCCACGGACTAACAGGGATGATAAGAACACTCAGCCGATCAGAAAGATTGCAGATACTATGTAATTGACGTGGATCAATTGCATGGATTGCCCTGTGACTGTGTAGGACAGACTACATAGAAGCTAATCACCAGATTGCAAGAACACAAGCGAGTGGTCAGACAAGGCGGACCGAACTCATTGGTAGCCTCACACTGCAATGAACAAGGACACACATTCAATTTTGCAGCTACTAAGATTGTTGGACGAGCAGGTACAAAAACAGCCAGGAAAGCGATTGAAGCCTGGGAAACAGGCCCTTCGTCAGTCAACAGGAGTGCCTATCAAGTACTTTGCAACTACATAGCAAAGAAGGCATTAAGAGTGGTTAACCTAATCTTGCGTAGCTTCTTCTCTGGTAACATTGTACTCTTAACCAGAGCATACAAAACATTTGCTAGACCGATTCTTGAATACAGCTCATCAGTCTGGAACCCACACTACATATCAGACATTAACACAATTGAGAATGTGCAGCGATACTTCACTAGAAGAGTATTACATTCCTCTGTTCACAATAGAATTCCTTATGAAACCAGACTTGAAATTTTGGGACTTCAAAATTTAGAACTCCGCCGCTTTCGATCTGACCTAAGTGTAGCTCACAAAATTATCTGCCTCAATGTCCTACCTGTTAATGACTACTTCAGCTTCAACCGCAATAATACACGAGCTCACAATAGATACAAACTTAATGTAAACCGCTCCAGACTTGATTGCAAAAAATTCGACTTCAACAACAGAGTGGTCAATGCCTGGAACACTTTACCTGACTCAGTAGTTTCTTCCACAAACCCCAAAAACTTCAACCTCAGATTATCTACCATCGACCTCATTCCATTCCTAAGAGGTCGGTAAGGGGTGTGCATAAGCGCTCAATCATGCTTACCGTTCCTGTCCTAATGTACACATATATTCTTACTTAGAAGGCAAGCACAAGCAAATGACAGCCATCAACACATCCCAATCAACATCTAAAAAGCCACTCACAATAGGCACTATAAATACCACACACCGAACAGCACACACTCGACTAGTGCATTTATACAGCATGCAAAACATATATTTTTAAGAAACTTTATTAGCATGGGGTTTTTTTCTTCCGTTCTGAACTGAAGAAGCTTCTTGGATGAGAAGCTAAATGTCTTCAAGGAAAACCAAAGGAAGTCCAGTTGCCTTTGAAAAAACATCTTTGGATAAATATGTGTATTTTCCCCTTCACATAATAAAGCTAATACATTCCAATTCCCCTTTTGCCTGCCCTTTTATTAGTCAAAGTGACCCCTCCTTATGGGTAATGATTAGTGTTCCCTTCTTTTGACACAAACAAATGAGCTGATGTTCCCAATCATTCTTTCTGTATCCAAGAAGCAATGGGCAAAGAGGCCAACTTTGCAAGCCAATTTGCTCTTTCAATTTGCTTCACTGCTTACCAAGGTTGTACCACATGTCCCTTAGCTGGCTGGAGAATTCTGGGGGTTGAAGTCCACAAGTCTTAAAGTTGCCAAGTTTGAAGACCTCTGATCTGGAGAGAGAGAGAAAAAAATAGGAGGTTGGGGGTCAGCTCTCTCCCACAACTGGGGATACGGAGTCTTCTCCTTTGGAAATACAAAAACAATAAGTTCTGGAACCCCAAAGTCTCCAATTAAACCGAATGCTATAGACAGGAGGACTTTGACACTCACCAAGTTGCCAAATCATGACAAGGAGCCGAGGTGGCGCAGTGGTTAAATGCAGCTACTGCAGGCTACTCCAGCTGACTGCTAGTTCAGCAGTTCAGCTGTTCAAATCTCACCGGCTCAAGGTTGACTCAGCCTTCCATCCTTCCGAGGTGGGTAAAATGAGGACCCAGATTGTTGGGGGCAATAGGCTGAACTCTGTAAACCGCTTAGAGAGGGCTGTAAAGCACTATGAAGCGGTATATAAATCTAAGTGCTATTGCTATGACATTTATTTATTTTATTTATTTATTTAGTTTGTCAAACATGTACGAGATGACAGGTATAAGTATAAACATGGATACGAACTCAGGAAATGAGTATGAATAAATGGGGACAGTAGGTCAGGGACAGTAGGCATGCTGGTGCACTTATGCACGCCCCCTACAGACCACTTAGGAATAGGGTGAGGTCCATGGTAGACAGTTTAAGGTTGAAGCTATGGGGGTTTGAGGATATAACAACGGAGTCAGATAGAGCATTCCAGGCATTGACCACTCTGTTGCTGAAGTCGTATTTTCTGCAATCGAGTTTGGAGTGGTTTACCTTGATTTTAATTAATTTACGTTCACCACCAGTCTTCCCACATCTGGATCGTTGCTGGAATTTGGGAACTAAAGTTTGAACCTCTGAAAGGCGATCAGATCAGGGAAGGCTTGTTATGAGGTATTAAGACAGGAATCAACTTGAATAGTTTGAAAGATGAAAAAGCCATCGCTTGCCACATGCCACAATATAGCACAGTACACCACTGAACATGAATGGTTGCACTGTCCCTAAACAGAGTTGGAGTTTAACAAACTTTGTTTGAACACTTCGTTGAAATGTCCCTAACGTAGTAGCAAGTGATTTGGTTCACTCAGACCCATGATATGTTTAATTAGAGCCAGTTTGGTCTAGTGGTTAAAGCATCAGGCTACAAAGCAGGAGACCTTGAGTTCAAGTCCTGCCTTAGCCATGAAAGCCAGCTGGGTGACCTTGAACCAGTCACTCTCTCTCAGCCCAATCCAACTCACAGGGTTGTTGTGGAGAAAATAAGAGGAGGAAGGTATGTTAGAATAGAATAACAGAGTTGGAAGGGACCTTGGAGGTCTTCTAGTCCAACCCCCTGCTTAGGCAGGAAACCCTACACTACTTCAGACAAATGGTTATCCAACATCTTCTTAAAAACTTCCAGTGTTGGAGCATTCACAACTTCTGGAGGCAAGCTGTTCCACGGATTAATTGTTCTAACTGTCAGGAAATTTCTCCTTAGTTCTAAGTTGCTTCTCTCCTTGATTAGTTTCCACCCATTGCTTCTTGTCCTGCCCTCAGGTGCTTTGGAGAATAGCTCGACTCCCTTTTCTTTGTGGCAACCCCTGAGATATTGGAACACTGCTATCATGTCTCCCCTAGTCCTTCTTTTCATTAAACTAGACAAACCCAGTTCCTGCAACCGTTCTTCATATGTTTTAGCACTCCAGTCCCCTAATCATTTTTGTTGCTCTTCTCTGCACTCTTTCTAGAGTCTCAACACCCTTTTTGCATCGAGGCGACAAAACTGAATGCAGTATTCCAAGTGTGGCATTACCAAGGCATTATAAAGTGGTATTAAGACCACGTGATCTTGATTCTATCCCTCTGTTAATGCAGCCTAGAACTGTGTTGGCTTTTTTGGCAGCTGCTGCACACTGCTGGCTCATATTTAAATGTTTGTCCATTAGGACCCCAAGATCACTCTCACAGTTACTACTGTTGAACAAGGTACCACATATACTGTACCTGTGCATTTTGTTTTTCATGTTGAACATGTTGAACATGTTCGTTACCTTGACTTATTTATAAAAATAATAAAGGCAGGAAATAAGGAAGTTAAGTTTTTGGAGTGAGCTATCTTTGGCTAGATCTGTTCAAAATAATTCATCTTTGTAACTTACTCAAATAATGCTGTATACTGGATTCACGCAATACATTAAACCAAGTTGAAACAAACCACATTAAGACTTAGAAAAGTGAATGCAGTATACCAGAATTAACAAGGCTAGGTCACTGCATAACTCACTGGGAGAAAAGTCAAGTTAGCAATATGGTAACTCACAGAAAATTCAGGACCAGGCAAGAGTGCAGACATGACAAGCAGCAGATAAGGCAGCAAAAAGATGATGAAATAATAATTTAGGATGAAATAATAGGACATTCATCAAATACAGTAAATGGGCACTTCCTTCTTTAAAAAAACAATTCAATCAAAGGCTGCTAAACTAAAATGAGGTCTTGGAAAGCGAGAGTGCCTGAAAACAAACCTGACTACCAGCCATTTAGGGGGGAAAATAGTCATCCCAATTAAAGCCATACACACAAATAAGATTTTACTCACAAGGAGTTTGGTTTTTTCAATCTATTTTCCAATCAAACTTCTCCCTTCAACTCTTACAATTTTCAGCAGTAGATATACTGGCTGGGTAATTCTGGAAAAGGAGCACCACACATCTGGAACTCTGCTTCGGTTGGCCTAACACTTCAAACATCTGTGTCCCTGGGGGTTGGTTTGTTAAGCAAGACAATGCAAAAAGAAATGTAATGCTCCAAGCAGACCACAAGGTGGCAATAGGGAGCTTCAAGTAGAAATTTCTCCAAAAGAGAGAGCAGTTCAGTTGTTTCAATTTATTAATGAGCAGAAGATTATAATGCAAATACAAAACCCCAACTTGAAGAATAAGTAAAGGCTGAAATAACACAGAATTAACTCTATGTACAGAAGGGGGAAAATAGATTTGACTCAGCAACACCCAGGTGAAAAAAAACCCATGAAACAACATTAATACAAACCCTGGCTAGATAGCAAAACTATTTATTTATTTCTGGAGCAAAGACTTTTATACTGTGACCTTGAATATAAGGCTGGTGGAATCAAATGAGAGAATGTCCTTTTCCTAGAATCAGTTCACAGCAGCGGTGAAATCTACTTACCTTTCCTACCGGTTCGGAAGCGCGTGATTTGCGCGCGCTCGCTCGCTTCCCTCGCTTGCACACCACCATCATATGCGCTTTCTCACCCTCTGAGCATGTGCAGAAGGTTTTGCGCAGAAGGCTTTGCGCATGCGCAGAGGGTTAAAAAAAGAAAATGGCGGCATCCGGGTAGGTGGGCGGAGCCTCGCGCTGACGCTGCTACCGTTTCTCCGAACTACCGGCCGCCGCTACCAGTACGCCCAAACCGGTAGGATTTCACCCCTGGTTCACAGGTTCTTTGGGAATTCTTCCTTAAGATTTAGGAAAAAAAAGACCTTTTGTTTCCTACAAAAAACGGCATCTGACTTAAACTGCCTCTGTGTGTATTTGAGAAAGAACATTAATTTTTTAAAATTATTTTTTTCTCAATGCAGTACAAATATAAAAAATTGAAGAAAAGAAGAAAAGAAAAGTGAAAAGAAAACAGAATTATAACTCCAGCCCTTCTTTCCATCCTTTCTATTGATTAATTGTCGCCTTATTTTTTTCCCCTTCCTCTTTGACCCTTTTAAATTCTCAAATCCATAAATCATCAAGAGAAAGAGCATTTCTTATTCATGAGTATGTACTGAACACATGAGCTTCTCTGACAAGCAAAGGCATTACTTTCATTCCCATTTGTTTTAACCGTGGCTTGTTGAATAAGCCCCAGTCGTTGGATTCACACATCATCACAGATGCAACTCTTTCAGAGCCAAGAGACATACTCATCCATTGTGGGGTGTGAGTAGAACTGTCCTCCATAATGCAGAGAGAACAGGACTTCAATTTAATAATAATAATAATAATAATAATAATAATAATAATAATAATAATAATAATAATAATAATAATAATAATAATAATAATAAGAAGAAGAAGAAGAAGAAGAAGAAGAAGAAGAAGAAGAAGAACAATAATAATAATAATAATAATAATAATAATAATAATAATAATAATAATAATAATAATAAATTTATTTAATTGTATCCCACTTCCAAAGATGACCACTCTGAAAGTAACAATATGCCTTTTGCAAACCTTGCTTAGTAATCAGAAAAAAACCCACACAACATGTTAAAAACCTTCTGTGCCTCTTTTTGTGTGGGCTTTTTTTTTTGCAAGGAATGTGAACAAGATGATTATATCAGCCTTTGAAAGCCTGACAGCGTAATGCACACTTGATGGATGGTGAGTTTTCATTATCAAAGGCAGACTCTACAGGCCATTTCTTAAAAGGGGATAACAAGCGCTGGCATTCCCCATGCTTTAGGAGAATAAATGATTTGAGGAGTAGCAGAAGGAAACCCATCTGTTAAGGCATGGTGGAAGTGGAATTGATGCAGGCTGTTTCTATAACACAGAAATTCTCACTGCCAAGAAGGCACCATGTCCACTTTGGGCTGATGCTCCATTCACCACCTTATTTTGTTTAAGCGAGCTCAATGTTTTTCCAACTTGGCAACTTTAAGATCGCTGGGGAATTCTGGGAGTTGAAGTCCACCCATCTTAAAGTTGCCAAGTTTGGAAAACACTGAACTGGTCTCATCTCAATGCTTCTTCAAACTCCCTCTCAGTTGGGCAACCAAAGTGCATTTCAGATGGGACAACTATTGGAGATACAACCGAGGCAGAACACAGCCCTCCCATTGTTCGGTGGGACCACATAAATCTGGTACTGTATTAAAAGTGCTGTACTTGGTTACCAAGCACAGATCAAATTTCATCGGCATTGATCAACAGACTTAGGATCCAAGCACTTTAAAAAAAAAAGCGTCTTTCAATATTCTGCATGAAGATCTCCAGAGGGGATTGGCTGACACTACAGTGGTCAGGAGTAGCATCTTATTTATTTATTTATTTATTTATTTATTTATTTATTTATTTATTTATTTATTTATTTATTTATTTATTTATTTATTTATTTATTTATTTATTTATTTATTTATTTGTTTGTTTGTTTGTTTGTTTGTTTGTTTGTTTGTTCGTCAGACATGTACAAGATAGCAGGTATTGGCATAAACATGAACATTAGCAAAGTAGGTATAGGTAAATTAGGCAATAGGACAGAAGGACAGGGATGGTAGGCACGATGGTGCGCTTATGCACACCCCTTACAGACCTCTTAGGAATGGGGTGAGGTCAACTGTAGTCTAAGGTTAAAGTTTTGGGGGTTTGGAGAAGAAACCACAGAGTCAGGTAGTGTATTCCAGGCATTGATCACTCTGTTGCTGAAGTCATATTTTCTGCAGTTGAGTTTGGAGTGGTTTACATTAAGTTTGAATCTATTGTGTGCTCGTGTGTTGTTGCGGTTGAAGCTGAAGTATTCATTGACAGGAAGGACATTGTGGTAGATGATTTTATGAACTACATTTAGGTCAGATCGAAGGCGACGAAGTTCTAAGCTATCAAATAGAATAGAATAGAATAGAATAGAATAGAATAGAATAGAATAGAATAGAATAGAATAGAATAGAATAGAATAGAATAGAATAGAATTCTTTATTGGCCAAGTGTGATTGGAGACACAAGGAATTTGTCTTTGGTGCATATGCTCTCAGTGTACATAAAAGAAAAGATACATTTGTCAAGAATGGTTGTCATAGGGTTCAAGTAAGCAATCAGGAAACAATCAATATTAATATAAATCATAAGGATACAAGCAACAAGTTACAGTCATAGAGTCATAAGTGGGAAGAGATGGGTGATAGGAACGATGAGAAGACTAATAGTAATAGTAATGCAGCCTTAGTGAATAGTTTGACAGTGGTGAGGGAATTATTTGTTTAGCAGAGTGATGGCCTTCGGGAAAAAACTGTTCTTGTGTCTAGTTGTCTTGTTCAAGTCTGGTGGAATAAGGTATTCTGTTGCGAGCAGAGGAGTGGAGGGCTCTTCTCAGTAATAGCACCCCATCAGGTGTTCAGCAGCCTTCAGAAAATCGATGAAGGTATCACTGTTCTTCAAGATGTTTATACGATAATGGCTATTCTCAAACGGCCTTTAAGTTTCCATGCAACATTAGTTTTCTGTTTTTAATATGTACCTTGATTTAATGTGCCTACTTATTGTTTCAGGTTTATTGTAATGGTGTTATTTAACAGTTTTGTTGTTGCCTTAACAACAACATCATCATCGCAGGCAAATTAACCCCAGCAGAGATTCGATTAGCAGGTCTCTGAAATAGGCAACAGCAATGTAGAGAGATTCTGGAGGTGGCTAATCCTTTTAGTGATAATTTCATAGCAGGCAGGCAGAAGGCAACAGTAAACTCTTCCTGCGTTTTTACCAAGAAAACCGCATCAAAATAGAATTCTCTTGAGACAAAGATCCTCTGCTTACTTATACTTGGACTTGCCTTTAGTCTCAAAATTCCAAACTTTAATTTGAAATTAGTGAGGGTCAATTAGATCTGGGCTTCTCCTAGTCTTGGTTCACAGCATCTCTGGAATTCTAGTTTTAAAAGGCCCAATGTTTTCCAACTTTGTTCACAACAAGTTCCATGTTTACTTATAAAGATGTGGATTTTATATCTCATCTGTATACTTGACAGGCAAGTCTGTCTGTCTGTCTGTCTGTCTGTCTCTCTCTCTCTCCTTTATCTCTCTCTCTCATCCATCATCTATCTATCTATCTATCTATCTATCTATCTATCTATCTATCTATCTATCTATCTATCTATCTATCTATCTATCTATCTATCTATCTCTATCTAATCTAAATATCTATCTATCTATCTATCTCTATCTATCTATCTCTATCTATCTATCTATCTATCTATCTATCTATCTATCTATCATCTATCTAATCTAAACTGCATTTTTTTAAAAAGGTTAGCCATCATGCCTTTACTCAAAAGAAACATGCATTTTACAGAATGGCTAAACCATAATTACATAATTATGGCTTACACCAAAAGATAAACCCATTGTTTATGGATCATAATGTGCATTTCTATATATTGGCTAACAGCAGAGAGACATTGGCAGTCTAAAAGCTAAGGTCCTGGCATAAAATGGTTTATGGTTTTAATGCAATAAATGGTAGATGATGTCAGTGCTGATCTGGAATCCTTGAAATTTAGCTTTTGAATTTTAAACCTTCTCCTTTCAAAATGAAAATGCTAGTTCTTTGATCAATGGCTGTATATAAAGCGAGCCAAGTTTTTAATGATCCCACTAAAAGGCAACATACTATACTGTAGGAACAGTCTGACCATTAGCTTAATCTCAGATGATTCATAGACACTCTTAATGGGTTGTTGAAACTCCCCATGCTCAGACACTGTGCAATGGATTTCCACTTGTGTGTCTGTGTAGGTATGTGCACAATAAAATACTAAAATTGGTTGTATTTATTAAGAGTCTACCATGATAACAAGCAAATGTTTCCTTGGGGTTTCCAACAATTTAAACAACACGCAATCGTCAACAACTATAAAACAGGGGAAGGAATAATTACAAGTCCTTGACTTACAACCACAATTGGGGACTGGAATTGTCCTCGCTAAGTAATGAGGTTGTGATGTGTGACATCACATAACTTCAAACGATTGCTGAACAGATGGTCATAAGTTGAGGACTACCAGTAACAGGCCCAAAGGAAAACGGAATAAAAATTAAAAAATGTTATGCTGGTCTACTATGACCATAATAAAGATTTGATTTCATGAAAAAAAAAGATGGCACTATAACATTAGTCTCAAAGTTCCTACAGAAGAAATCCATCCAGGTTAGGATATCAATATGAAAGTCACGGGGTTAGGACTTGCATTGTAATGTCACAGGACACATTTTTGTTCATTCTTTTTTGTCATTGTGGTTAGTAGCAAACACCTATCACTCAGTAGTGAAATCCAATTTTTTTTTCTACCGGTTCTGTGGGCGTGGCTTGGTGGGCGTGGTGTGGCTTGGTGGGCGTGGCAGGGGAAGAATACTGCAAAATCCCCATTCCCTCCCCACTCTGGGGCCAGCCAGAGCTGATATTTGCTGGTTCTCCAAACTACTCAAAATTTCCGCTACCGGTTCTCCAGAACCTGTCAGAACCTGCTGGATTTCACGCCTGCTATCACTTTGTTATGGTTAAAAGGGCAGCTGCTCTCCTGTTCTACCCAGATTCTATTTCTTGTCCAGCCGAGTTAAAACTGAAAGAGTGAAATGGTAAAACAGCAAGGATTGGGGGAAGCTCTATTTTTAGTGTGATAGAATGAGAAAATTATTCAATACTCCAAAAGGAGTAAATCCATGATTAGGAATGGATGAATTTAATAGAAATTTAATACATTGAAATTAAGCTAATTTATTTATTTATTTATTTTGTGAGATTTATATACCGCCTCACAGTGCAAGCACTCTCTAAGCGGTTTACACCAGTAAGCAATGTATATTTAGATTGCCCCCAACAATCTGGGTCCTCATTTTACCTACCTCGGAAGGATGGAAGGCTGAGTCAACCTTGAGCCGGTGAGATTTGAACTGCTGACCTTCGGATCAGTGTCAGCTAAAGTGGCCTGCAGTATCTGCCTCTAACCGCTGCGCCACCTCGGCTCTTAATTTTGCTTTCTCTTCCAGGTGGACATTTTTGTATCTTACTGAGAACTCCCAGAAGCATCTTTTGGGGAAGAAGAGGTTAAACCGAAATGAGTTTTCTGGTGAAAAACAGCAAGAGTCACATAGGATCTGCCCCTGCATTACTCTCCCACTACCTTTCTAATCCTTTCTGCTCTCAGAATTTCAGGCTAAGCTTCTTTCTTCTAAGGACTTTCTACTTCAACTCAATGCCCTAGAGGGCTCCCGTTAATAGAGAAAGCAGGAGAAAGGAAGCAGACGCCCAAAATATAGATAATAGTAATAAATTACTGTAGCATACTAAAGTAGAAAGAAAATCCATTACCTTCCAAGAAAAGCATTGGAATCGGGAATGAATGTGTTTGGCAGAGTTACAGCCATAATAGGAATATGGTTTATGATAATGGTAACCCAGAAGCAAAAAGAAGCCCCCCCCCCCGTGTGTGTGTGTGTGTGTGTGTGTGTGTGTGTGTGTGTGTGTGTGTGTGTGTGTGTGTGTGTGTGTAAGTAAGGCTACTGGAACTGGGCAGGGGAAAAAACCTCAGATATCCAGATAGTGGCAGAAGTATATAAAACTCTTACCGTATTTTTCGGAGTATAAGACGCACCGGAGTATAAGACGCACCTTAGTTTTTGGGGAGGAAAATAGGGGAAAACAATCTGCCTACCAGGTATTCATCTGGCTAGCATCCTTAGTCTGGTCAGCTTCAGCACATTATTTTATCTCCTGGTTAGGACTTAAAAAAACCTTCTTCTGAGAGTAATAATGAAAGAGCCTGCAAGCCAGTAAGAGCTGGGAAGATCGTTAGCACCTGGTTAGGGCTAGAAAAAAAAAACTTATTCGGAGCAGCTTCAGCACATTATTTTATCTCCTGGTTAGGACTTAAAAAAACCTTCTGAGAGAATAACAGTGAAAGAGCCTGCAAGCCAGTAACAAGGTTAGGGCTAGAAAACAACTTCTTTGGAGCAAGTAGAGCAATGGAAAAAAATCCTGCAAAGACTTAGGGCTGGAAAACATTCTTCTGAGAGAGTAACAATGAAAGAGCCTGCAAGCCAGTAAGAGCTGGGAAGATCGTTAGCACCTGGTTAGGGCTGGAAAAAACCTTCTTTGGAGCAAGTAGAGCAATGGAAAAAAACCCTGCAAAGACTTAGGGCTGGAAAAACATTCTTTGGAGAGAGTAACAATGAAAAAGCCTGCAAGGTAAGAGCTGGGAAGATCTGTTAGCACCTAGTTAGGGCTGGAAAAAAAAGCTACATTCGAACTATAAGACGCACCTGAATTTTCAGCCACTTTTAGGGAGGAAAAAGGTGCGTCTTATACTCCAAAAAATACGGTAATTCTTTTTTCCCGTCCATTGGTCATCTACAACCAGTTTGGTCTCACGGTTAAGGAACCAGGTTAGAAACTGGGAGACTGTGAGTTCTAGTCCTACCTTAGCCATGAAAGCCGGCTGAGTGATTTTGGACCAATTACCAGGAAAGGGTGAGTTCTAGTCCCACCTTAAGCATGAAAGCCGGCTGAGTGACTTTGTCAATCACTGTCTCTCTCAGCCTAACTCATCTTACAGGGTTGTGGTTGTCGAGAAAATAGGAGGAAGGATCTGTGTTCACTGTCTGGAGTTGTTTATAAAACAAATAATAAAGATGGGATATAAATACATTCTAATTCTTGTAGCCCAGATATGCTGTTCTAGCATCTGTATTCCCACACACTGCACAGATCTAGAAGGCTTTGACCCACTAAGTTTCTCAGAAGGCATGGAAGATCTGGGTGCTTCTCCAGGATTTGGATCAGGTGGTCAGGAGATCTCTATTGCTGCTCATGTGTTTCTTTCTGAGTGGAATTATTGTTTTATTCTCAGGTGCTGGGATGGTACGTTGCAGTTTTGTTATTGCAATTTGTTATTATTATATCAGAACTGCAGGAAAAACAATTACTACCAACCTGCCTTCCATTGAGGACCTGTATACTGCAGGAGTCAAAAAGAGGGTCGTGAAAATATTTACTGACCCCTCGCATCCTGGACATAAATTGCTTCAACTCCTACCCTCAAAATGACACTATAGAGCACTGCACACCAAGACAACTATGTCACGGTGTGAATATTGTCAGTTGTGTGTCTATGCAGGGTGATGCACCCCTATCCTAATATGATGGTACATTCCAATACAAGCAGAACACGTGATATGATGTTTTGCGCATGTGTGCATTCCTAAGCCACCATTAATTCTTCTTCTGCCTTAGCTCTTGACCTGAACGGTCGTGTTTCTTAGCAAAGATGTAATTATTCAGGATTTATTGTTTTTGTACTGAAATAAATATTTTCTATTAGACTTTTAATCTCGGTTTTATTTCTAACTGTCTGAATTCCAAGTAAAAGATCCAAATCGCCTCTATGAGATTTTATTCTCATCCTTAACAAACTAGACACAGGAACAGTTTTTTCCCGAACGCCATCACTCTGCTAAACAAATAATTCCCTCACCACTGTCAAACTATTCACTAAGGCTGCATTACTATTACTATTAGTCTTCTCATCGTTCCTATCACCCATCTCCTCCCACTTATGACTGTATGACTGTAACTTGTTGCTTGTATCCTTACGATTTATATCAATATTGTTTCCTGATTGCTTATTTATACCCTATGACAATCATTAAGTGTTTTTTACCTCATGATTCTTGACAAATGTATCTTTTCTTTTATGTACACTGAGAGCATATGCACCAAAGACAAATTCCTTGTGTGTCCAATCACACTTGGCCAATAAAGAATTCTATTCTATTCTATTCTATTCTATTCTATTCTATTCTATTCTATTCTATTCTATTCTATTCTATTCTATTCTATTCTATTCTATTCTATTCTATTCTTTCTTCTTCTACCGTTCTACCTATCCAAAGTCATTGTGGTATAGGTGGCCATTTCAACCCTTTTAATTAAATTTTTCAATGAAATCATGATAAAAATGATTTCATTGTTATACCCCACCCCCACCCCGAATCACCGTTGTGGGATAGGTGGCCGTATCAACCCTTTTAATGTAATTTCAATTTGATTTTATTTAATTTTAATAAAATCACGGGATGGTTTTTTTTAAAAAAGTGGCAGTCCTAAGGAAAAGGTGACATTGGTGGCGCTGAGCCTCACTTAAGGGAATGTCTGGCGTTCCAATTATCTGCCTTTTGCTGAGATGGGATTCGGAGAGCCAGACAGAATTTAAAGAGAGATGCTGCTATTGCTGCAGGAATGACTCAGCATTCTCCTGCTGTAAATGCGGAAAAGGCAGGGAAGGGAGAGGGAGAATGACAGCAATATCTTCCCCTGCAGAAACTAGACTCGGCTTTGGTCAAATCCATCAGATTTCATCCCAGATATTTTCCTACGTGGAACCTGGGTTGAAAATCTTAGCACATCCTCAAGGATCGAAAGAGGAGACTCTGAGCGTAAGCAAAGGGCTTGGCACTAATCCATCGGTAATTGGACATGTATTGTAAAGACATGTAATTGATGTTTAAATAGATCTTTGGAGAAAGCGATAAACAGATTAACAGAGTTGGAAGGGACCTTGCAGGTCATCTAGTCCAACTCCCTGCCCAAGCAGGAGACCCTACATCTGCCTCTACCTAGGATCGAACTCACAACCTCCTGATTGCGAGGCACGTTGAGGGGATTCCCACGGCCGTTAGTGGTTGTCCACTGAGACTGGGAAGACTTTCTCAGATGAAACCCGGGAATTGTTTCTCTCAAGGTGAAATAACACATAACAGATTATCAGAGTTGGAAGGGACCTTGTAGGTCATCTAGTCCAACCCCCCGCACAAACAGGAGACTCTACACCATTTCTGAAAGATGGCAGTCCAGTCTCTTCTTGAAAGCCTCCAGTGATGAAGCTCCCACAACATCTGAAGGCAACTTCTGTTCCATGGGTTGATTGCTCTCACTGTCAGAAAATTTCTCCTTATTTCCAGATTGAATCTCTCTTTGATCAGTTTCCATCCATTATTCCTTGTCTGGCCTTCAGGTGCCTTGGAAAATAGCTTGACCCCCTCCTCTCTGTGTCAGCCCCTCAAATATTGGAAGACTGCTATCATGTCTCGCCTGGTCCTTCTCTTCACTAGACTAGCCATGCCCAGTTCCTGCAACCGTTCTTCATATGTTTTAGTCTCCAGTCCCCTAATCGTCTTGGTTGCTCTTCTCTGCACTTTTTCTAGAGTCTCAACATCTTTTTTATAATGTGGTGACCAAAATTTCCATGAAAATGTAGGAAGACGATGTCTTTCTATGCAGCCTGCCTTTTTATCCAACCCTACAGCTAATTGGTGAGGGAGATTTATTTATTTATATCTATTGGTTGCCCAACTCCGGTGGACTCTGGACGGGGTACAAAACTAGAGAAAACATATTTATTTTATTTTATTTTAGAGTTCTTATATGCCGCCCTACTCCCCGGGGATTCAGGGCGGCGTACAACATGTCAAGAACCACTAAACAATATAAAAGATTTAATAACAATTTAAAAAAGAATTTATTAAAAAACATACAACAACCATACATACGTGGGGGAGACCTAAGAAGTGAATTGTCTCATAACCCCGCCTGCAGGAAGAGCCATGTCTTAATGGCTTTTCAGAAGGCCAGCAAAGTGGGGATGATTCGGATCTCTGGGGGAAGATGGTTCCAGAGAACAGGGGCCCCTACAGAGATGGCCCTCCCCCTAGGCCTCGCCAGTCGGCATTGTTTGGCTGACGGGAACTGGAGGAGGCCCACTCTGTGGGACCTGTATAAAGCATATATATAAAGCCTATATAAAGCATATATCATACAATGGCCCGGACTAAAATAATCTCATAAACTGTAGGAGAAGGGCAGGAAAGAACTGATGGATGGAGTTAAGTGTGTCATTAGCTTAGAGTTGTTATGTTGTCACAAAGAGTAAGTCCAACCCCTCTTGAATTCCATTGACCCTTCTCTGGTGCCAATTTAGCACTGAATTTTAGTTGACTAGATTGTTGTGTATAAACTTGAGGAATACATCTTTTGACTTGCAATTTAACATTTGATCCTGATCCTTTTGTACCTGATATTAACAGCAAAATCAACACAACAAAACAGAGGCCACAAAACAGATTAAAAAAAACCCCATCAAAAGCATGAGACCAAAGTCAGATTTTCAAAATTTTCTGGACATCATCTGGTAGTCTTCAAGGGGAGTCCCATGTAGAGTGCACTGCAATTATCCAACCATGAGGTGTCCAGGGCTTAAGTGAGAGAAGAGCATCTGAGGGATATTTATGACATCTACTGAAGAGACAAGAAATATCCCAGAAATGCTGCTGCTTCCAGCAACATCTTGAGGTCTCAATGTTGCCACTTCAATCTTCCATCTCCAACCTCAACAGTCCCATTTCCCAATAGGGGTTGGGATTAAGTGGGATAGAGGTACCTCAGCAACCAGCTTGAAACCAACCTGAGAAATCAGTAGGTAGATCACTGTGGATTTCTGCATACCTACCTCTTTGAAAGTCAGAGGTTCAGGGATCCTTCATGATCGGTTGGTAAACCTGGGACAGGGGCAGGTGGCTTACTTACCGGTGCCGGTGCGCTGCGCGTGCATCTCTACGATTCAGGCGCACGCGCGTGCTATGTGCACGTGCCCCCTCGCACGATTTTGCTTCTGCACATGCGCGGAAGCAAAATCTCACCCAAATTTTGCGAGGGGACGCGCGTGCGCGCGAGATTTCAGTGAGATTTTGCTTCTGCACATGCGCAGAAGCAAAATCGCCCAAAAATTCACCGAAAAAGATGGCGACGCGCGCGACGGACCGGTGGAGAGGGCTCTGGAGCGGTCGCGCACAAATTGCGCAATCGGCCGCTCCCTACTGGAGCTCCGTACTGGACAGCTCCGGCAGAAACCCACCTCTGACCTGGGAGTATGTATGCATGTAGTAAGTATTTGCAATTTTTATTTATTTTCGATCGTTTGGAGCAGGGGTCCCTAAACTTGGCAACTTTAAGACTTGTGGACTTGTGGACTTGTGGACTTCAACTCCTCCCATAGCTGGCTGGAGAATTCTAGGAGTTGAAGTCCTCAAGTTTTAAAGTTGCCAAGTTTGAAGACCTCTGGTTTGGAGGGTTTTTTTTTTGGATCTATACAAATGTTCCCAATGTTCTTGAAACATTTTCAAAGGAAAAAAAAACCAAGAAGATCCAGTTGCCTTTTGGAAAAAGCATTTTTGGAACAACTATGACGTGGATGATTGAGAATCTCCGTAGACACCGATCCTATACAAAATAAGGGTACATGATCCTGTTCTTACTTTTGTCAAGTGAGAAAGGAGAAAGAAATTCTGGAGGAAGGGAGAAGACTGGGAATCGCAGAACACCAGAACGTCTGGAGGAGGCTTAGCAGCTCCTGGCCCGAGCTGTCTAGGGCAGAATCCTGCAGACTCCTCCTCTCTGCAGGATTCAATCCTCAGCAACCCCTCCCCCACCCCATCACTGCAGTCCCCAGCTTCTGCCAGCAAACCAGCTTCCTTGGCTGCAGGAGACAAATAGCCAAAAAGCAGTCAAGGTAAATTGCTTTTTTTTTCTTCTTCCCCAGGGTGGAAACCTGAAGCTATTCTTGTCATCTTCATCAGTGTGCACTTTTCCAAGGAGCATTTTATTAAAAAAAAACCTCAGCAGGTTGCAGAACCTCACTCACCTTGGCTGAGCTTGGATGCCAAGCAGGGACAACAGCTCTGATTAATATTTGGGTAGTCAGTGGAACCCTGAGGAATTTCAGAACTCCTGAACTGGGAAGTTTAAAAAAAGGAAGCCTCAGAAAGAAACAAGGGAAAGCCCGTCCTGAACACGCCAGGAAAAAATGGCATGGATGCAGCCATCAGGAATCCAGATCAATTGGAGGGGGCCTTTATCTTTATCCCATTAATTAATTCCATTCTATTATTTTTTCCCCTTCTATTAAATCCCTAATTTAAAAGCAGAGTGGAACAAGAATTAAACTGCAGCCAAAATTTTTGCCTTGTTCCTGTTCTTTTTTTTTTTTTTTTTCTCAAAAAAGTTTTATTAGTACAAACTTACATAAGTGGTAACAAAATATTAAATCCAAAGTACAAACATTTTTATTTCCCCCCCCCAGACCCACCCCCTTCCCTCCCCACCTCCCCCCCCCCGGACTTCCCAGAGATAATACAGGGCATAATAATAAGTTTAAATTGTTAATAAAAAGAAAAAGGAAAAAGGAAAAAAAGAACACTATTTTTAAAAAAACTTCAACTCCATACTATATAGTGCTAATATATCGCATTTGTATACAATAGTAAAGATACAAAAAAGAGAGAGAAAAAAAAGAAAGAGAATAAAAAAAAAGAAAGAAAGAAAGAGAAAACTCTTTAACACTACAAACAAACAAACCTCCTACCTCCTCCCTTCAGTCCTCTATCTTATACACGGTAAGTGTTACATAAGTAATAACTAAATATAAAATACACAAATCTTAAACTAATATTATTGACATTAGAAATAACCTCTAAGATAAAACTTAACTAAATGTTACATAAGTAATCATCAAATATTAAATTTCATCATGATATTAATAAGATAATATTATTCTAAATTAATTCGCTAACTTCAATAAACAAAAAAAAAAATAAAAGAAGAATAAACAATAAACAAATCTTCAACAAACTATATATATCTAATATTATCAACATTAAAAATAACCTCAAAATTATATAAAACTTAACTAAATATTGCATAAGTAATCATTAGATAGGGAAAAAATAAAATACAATCATATTAGTCTCTATCCATCCAATATATTTCAACATCACATTGTTTTGTATCTTGATAGTTCATCTTTTAATAGTTCAATAAATTCAAATTTGTCAAGTCGTCTCCCGTCTGCTCCCAAACCTCCATCTCCTCTTCCCCAGCTATCTGATTCAGGCACTCCTTTTGGATTTTTGAGTCTATTTCTTTTTGATCCATCGAAGGTGGCTTCCCCTCCTCCTCCTCTTTTATTTTCATACACCCTTCTTCTGGAATCTTGGATATATCAGCCTTTAGAACATTGACATAAAATTCAGTAGCTTTTTTTATCGTGTTGAGCCGGTATCTTTTTCCAGAAAATTTCACTGTTACTCCAACTGGTGCTTCCCATTTATATTGTAAATTTAATCTCTTAAATTCATCAATCAAAAAAGTATAGCTTTTCCTGGCTTTAAGCATTTTAGAGGGGATTTCTTTCCAAATCTTTAGTTCCTGACCATTCACCATAAGATTATTGTTAAACGTTGCTTGTATAATTCTGTTCCGTAGAGCTCTTGTGGTAAAATATATGACAATATCCCTTGGTAGATGCTTTTGTTTGGCGTACCACGAGTTGATTCTGTATGTTTTGTCGATTTGTGTAGCCAATTCCGCTTTAGAAATTCCAGACACCTGATCCAATATGTCAACCATCCTGCCTTTTAAATTTTCATATAATCCTTCTTTCAAACCTCTAATCCTTATAGCAACTTCCATAGATCTGAACTGAGTCATTAAGACCTCTTTTTCAAAATTTGCAATGTCATTTTGGATTTTATCTATGTAATTCACCGAAGTTGCCAAAGCTTGTTTATTTGTTTCAATACGTTCTGCCAAAACTTCAATATTTGTTGCTAAGCCTTTGCAAACCTCTAACACATCAAATCTTAGTTGTTGATTCATATTCTTCAAAGCAGCCTGCATCTTATGGTCTATCTCACTTATTTTCTGGTTAAATTCCAAAGTAAGTTCATGTTTCATAATCTTTAAATTATTTAATAAATTTTCAGGTGTCAAAAGCTGTGGAGGTGTTAGCTCAGTGTTAAGTTGCATTTTAGAAATATATCCAGATGAATAGTCATTTCTTTTAGTCAAAACAGTCTTTCCAAACTTTGAAGCCATTGGTGTTTCAAAAGAGTACAAAAAAGAAAGAAAGCCAGTTGCCTGATTAAAGTTCTTTCCAGTTTAAAAATCAGATAGTCTTTTATTATTGAAAATATTTCTATTATAACTTTAATCCAGAGTTAGGAGACAGAGAAAGAAAAAACCATTTTTCCAAGTTAAAAGTTTCCATAGAGAGAGAGAAAGAAAAAAAAAAAGCCTCTGGGGAAACGAAAGTCACTTTCACTTCTCAATCGCCATATTGTTACTCTGTTTCCTTTGTTCCCTTGCCGAAGTGAAAGCTTACCCAGGAGTTGAAAAAAAAAGGAAAAAAAGAGGTTTCAGTACTTGCCCGTCTCACGCCTGTTTCTCTCTGTCTGCTTCTATAGTTTAAATGTAGTTATAAATCCCATTTTTGAAGCAGCGGCTGGTCACTCCATCTAGCTCTGCAAAAGGCAGAGGTTTCCGGATCTTCGGAGCTGGAGACAGGCTGCATGGGGAGCTCTCCCTTCGCGCCCTGCCAGATGGCTCCTAAGGCGCTGGGGGGGCTCTACCCCTCCTGTCAGGCTCTCATCTCTCCCCTTTGCCCGGGGAAGAGATTTTAAAGCCGCCAGACAGCTGTTCTGGCGGCTTTTAACAAAGATCGGAAAGGCATCCAACGAGGGATGTCTGCGATGAAGCGCTCCAAAACCGGAAGTCGCCTTGTTCCTGTTCTTGTGGTGCAGGGAAGGAACTCTGCACTTGTTCAGGGTAACAACACAATCAGCTCCCGGTTGCAACATCAGCAAGTTGCAATGAATATTTTTTTTTTTACCCAGCTATTCAAAACTTCAAGTTACTCATTGGCAGGAGTTATAAGCAGAGATTTGGCCTCTGATTGCTTTCTTGGGACTCAAGAATGGTTTTGGAGCTTTGTGGGTGACAATTATTCTGACTCAATTTAGTTAACTCTGTTTCCCTTCCTTCCAACCAGTGGTGGGTTGCTACCGGTTCACCCCAGGTTCTGCGCATGCGCAGAAGCGCTGTGCACGTGCGAAGTGCGCACGTGTTCACAGTCCCGAACCGGTAGCGAAGGTAAGGAAACCCACTACCGCTTCCAACAGTTCCCTTTATTTTAAGTTTAAATGTAACAGAAGTCAACCCTGCACCAAAAGCCCATAACCAGCTGGTGGCAACTTCTTCTAAGTCAGGGGTTCCCAAACTTTTCAGTCCACCGCCCCCTTGATGCTACAAACTCATCCTCACCGCCCCCACCCCACCCCCTCAGGTGGGCGTGGCTTTGGTCAGGTGACCGGGTGGGCATGGCCAACTTGTAAAGTGTGGTGAAACTCACTTAACAACGCTCTTGCTTAGCAACCAAAATGCTCAATTGTGGTCATAAGTCTTTCTTTCGTTCTTTCTTTCTTCTCTACCTTCCCCCTTCTTTCTTTCTTTTTCTTTCTTTCTTTCTTTCTACCATCTTTCTTTTTCTTTCTGTCTGTCTGTCTGACAGGTATCATACCTAGCACTTGTAACTCCGTCGCATTCCACGCTCTTGGGTGCAGGGCAGCCCATTCTGAAAGAAAACATCTCGCGTTTTCTTTCAGAATGGGCTGCCCTGCACACAAGAGCGAGGAACGCGAGGGAGCTTCAAATGCAAAAGCATGGCGAACCACCTACCGCCCCCCTGGCCCCTCTCACCGCCCCCCATCGCCCCCCTTGCCTCTCACCGCCCCCCTAAGGGTTCCCACTGCCCCCTGGGGGGTGGTACCGCCCACTTTGGGAACCACTGTTCTAAGTCTTACAGCAATTCTGGGTCAACACCCACTTTGTTGGTTTTCGATTTGATGCAAATCAAATGTTTTTATTTGTAACAGGCTAATCGTGGTTAACTTGCCCATTTCCTCCCCCTACAAAATATTAAATCCCCCTCCAAGGAATTGCTTAGGTTGCTCAGGTTGCTAGATTACAGTATGATTTGCTAGTTTGTGCAAATCATAGTCCCCACCTATATCTCTTCTATGGGTTTGGCCTACTTAAATTTTCTGCCCAGGTTTACCTGGCTGTGTTTATTTATAGATAATGGTCTGCCAATGTTCTTTTAAAATACAAAAGCAATTACAGTTGTATGGTCCATAAGGGAAAAATAGATAATATCAACTGATAGGGGAACCAAAGTATTTACGATTATTAAACCCAATAAATAAAAATGGGAAAAAAGAGTGTGTAAGCTATCAAGTTCCACAGAACTGTTTATCAGGACAAACAGGAATGTTACAGACAGAGGAAGTTTCATGAAAGTCTAAAAATGTGGCCTGATGTTTCAGCCATGAGGTCTGCAGTATTCCCTTGGCCTGATTCAGTCCAAATTGCATATTACAGGTAGTCCTCAGCTTAGGACCACAACTGAGCCCAAAATTTCATTTGCTAAGTGAGACATCTGTTAAGTGTTGCAGGAACTGAGCTTGGCCAGTCTGGCGAAGAGAAGGACCAGGGGTGACATGATAGCAGTGTTCCAATACTTGAGGGGATGCCACAGAGAGGAGGGGGTCAGGCTGTTCTCTATGGCACCAGAAAGCCAAACAAGGAATAACAGATGGAAGCTGACCAAGGAGAGATTCAACCTGGAAGTGAGGAGAAACTTTCTGACGGTGAGAGCGATCAACCAGTGGAACAGCTTGCCAGCGGAGGTTGTGAGAGCCCAAATACTTGCGACCTTCAAGGGGAGACTGGACTGCCATCTGTCTCAAATGATGTTTCAGCAGGTTCTGACCAGTTCTGGAGAACCGGTAGCAGAAATTTTGAGTCGTTTGAAGAACCAGTAGTGGAAATTTTGAGTAGTTCAGAGAACCGGTAAATACCACCTCTGACTGGCCCCACCCCCATCTATTCTCTGCCTCCCGAGTCCCAGCTGATCGGGAGGAAATGGGGATTTTGCAGAAACCTTCCCCTGGAGTGGGGTGGGAATGGAGATTTTACAGTATCCTTCCCCTGCCATGCCCACCAAGCCATGCCCACCAAGCCATGCCATGCCTACCAAGCCACGCCTACAGAACTGGTAGTAAAAAAAATTTGAAACCCACCACTGCTTCTGTGTTGCTACACAACAGAGGGAGAGGGGAAATAGTTAGATGGGGTTTTGTAGCCAAAACAATAACGCTTTCCTGTGGGAACCAAGGACATTCTCACAGGTGGCTGGCCACAGGAGGAGTGAAGTAACCAAGCAACTGGCCAGCAACTGGATTGGACAGCGTGACCAGTGACTTGGAGGAAAGGGGAAACTTTTACTTTTAATTAGGTGAAAGCCGTGAGAATTTTCAGTCGGCTTTCACCAATTGTGCCAATATGATGTATCCAATAAATGGTTCCTTGAGGAAGTTGCCTGCCTTGGAGTTCTGCTTTCTATGGGGTGGCATTACTTGGAATGCTGACAGAATGGCTATAAGTTATCTGTATTCATCTCCCATGAGCTTTCGTCCAAGGTTCCATCTATAACAGTGTTTCTCAACCTTGGCAGTTTGAAGATGTGTGGACTTCAACTCCCAGAATTCCCCAGCCAGCGTTGCTGGCTGTGGAATTCTGGGAGTTGAAGTCTACACATCTTCAAACTGCCAAGGTTGAGAAACACTGATCAATAAGATGCCCTATCCCTTGCTAAGAGCTGACAACCTGGTTCCACTGGGTGTCCTTAGAGGGTGGAATAGATGCTCTTACCAAACTCAATCCGGGAATCTCTCAAGCACTTATCTTTCAAGAGGCCCCAGAAGTGCACTTTAATATACGGTATACATTTACAAGCTGCCTACAAAGAGCCAGACGTTCCCCATCTCAGCTTTGACAATCGAGCAATCGAGGAAGAAGCTGATCATTCCAGAAATGCATTTGGAAAAAGAGTTGTCCCTGGAGCAATTCTTCATATATATTTTTTCCCACTTATGTTGTTGGGCAGACAACCAGATTGTCCTACAGAAGACAACATTTATTACCATCTGCTCACCGGCAACAACATCCTGTTGAAATGCCAGAGTAATTAAAACGAATGCCTGGTTTCCTTTGGCACATTCAAGGCTGCAATTTTATTTGGTCCAAGAACCAAATTTCCTTCGGGGACATTTCCTGGGGTTGCATGCAGTGGTGGGTTCCTACCGGTGCGGTCCGGTGCGTAGCTCCGGTAGGGAGCGACCAATTGCGCAATTTGCACGCGACCGCTCCGGTGCCATCTTCGCCGGTCCATTGTGCGCGTCGCCATCTTTTTTTAAGAATGTTTGGGCTTTTTTGCTTCTTTGCATGCACGGAAGCAAAATCTCGCCGAAATCTTGCAAAGGAATGTGTGCGCGCGAGAGATTTTGGTGAGATTTTGCTCCCGGTTCGCTTTTACCTGTCTGTCGTTGGAGAGCTGATCGCGAAGGCAGCGTGACGCTCCGCCCACCCGCTGGGACACCACCATTTGAGTTCTTTTACCCTCTGCGCATGCACAGAACGCTTTGTGCATGCGCAGAGGGTACAAGAACTCAAATGGCAGTGTCCCGGCGGGTGGGCGGAGCGTCGCGCTGCCTGCGCGATCGGCTCTCCGACGACAGACAGGTAAAAGCGAACTGGGAGCATTTCACTGCTGCCGTGACGGCCTCCTGCAGCCCTCTGCCAATGAAAATGGAGCTCAGGGATGCTACACACAGCCCACCTGGAAACGGAGCCCGGGCAGGCCGCGCGCAGCCCTCCCAAGCTCTGTTTTCATTGGCAGAGGGCTGCAGGAGGCCATCGCAGCCACAAACAGAACCTTGATGAGTGACATCAAGCTGGCCATGCCCCTCCCAGCCCCCCCGAAGTCAAACACAATCCTGATGCGGTCCTCAATGAAATTTAGTTTGACACCCCTGCTCTAAGTAGACTCTTCATAATCCAAACTCGGATGTCTTTGCAAAGCTCACAAGACAATTCAAGACTTTGCCTGCCTGCCTTGGCTGTCACCGTGGTCATGAACTCCAGTTTTCTAAACTGTTTACTAATTCCATTATATCCGGGGTGGAAAAAGAAATGGGTTTTGGCAAGAATTCAGAAATAGGAGAATCAACATAGGATGAATAATTGATGGGATGCTTGATTCAGGAGCTAGAATGCCCTTGACGGAAGTCATTCTGCGCTTGGTCTATTGCAAACTCATCATTCTATGGCTGCCAAATGTACAAATGCCCAGCAATATTCAATAAGATGAACCAAGGCAGAAATGGACATTATTCCTTACAGTGCACATAAGCTTCTTTGTTTTTCAGTCATGTTTTGTCATAGGTAGGCCACTTTGAAATACTAGGTAGAAACATAAAAACAAAACCAGAACTGTTTTTTACTAGGAATTACCCATGAGAAATATGAAAAAGGACAGATTTATCTAATTCTACATTTATTTATTTATTTATTTATTTATTTATTTATTTATTTATTTATTTATTTATTTATTTATTTATTTATTATTTATTTATTATTTATTTATTTATTTATTTATTTATTTATTTATTTATTTATTTATTTATTTATTTATTTATTTATTGGTGTTTCTTATATGCCGCCCAACTCCCGGAGGACTCCGGGCGGCGTACAACAGAAAAAAATACAAGAAACCAATATAAATAAACATTAAAACAGATATAAAAATTAAAAACATCTTAAAAACATTTAATATCCATTCAGCTTCATACATACTTGGGGGTGAGCTCAAATGGATTAAGCTCTACCCCCAGCCTGCAGGAAAAGCCAGGTCTTAACAGCTTTCCGGAAGGCCAGCAGGGTGGGGATAGTTCGGGTCTCTGTGGGAAGTTGGTTCCAGAGCACGGGGCCCCCCACAGAGAAGGCTCTCCCCCTAGGGCCCGCCAGGCGACATTGCTTAGCCGACGGGACCTGGAGGAGGCCAACTCTGTGGGCCCTAACCGGTCGAAGGGAAGTGTGAGGCAGAATGCGGTCCCGGAGATAACCTGGTCCTAAGCCATGAAGGGCTTTAAAGATGGTGATCAACACCTTGAATTGGACCCGGAGACCGATGGGCAACCAATGCAGCTGGCGGAGTACAGGTGTCACGTGGGTGTACCTTGGCACACCCACCACAGCACGCGCAGCCGCATTTTGCACTAGCTGAAGTCTCCGGATACTCTTCAAGGGTAGCCCCATGTAGAGCGCGTTGCAGTAGTCCAGGCGCGAGGTGACAAGGGCATGAGTGACCGTGAGTAGAGCCTCCTTCTCCAAGTATGGCCGCAACTGGTGCACAAGGCGAACCTGTGAAATAACTGCAGCAAGATTGATATACACACAAGACACTGATCCGCAGGTCAGCGGTTCAAATCTCACCAGGCTCAAGGTTGACTCAGCCTTCCATCCTTCCGAGGTAGGTAAAATGAGGACCCAGATTGTTGGGGGCAATATGAATATACATTGCTTACTGGTGTAAACCGCTTAGAGAGTGCTTGCACTCTCTATATAAAGCTTGCACTCGCTTTATATAGAAAATAATTCTTCGAAGTGAGTACTATTGAAACTGAAAACTTTCATATAGAAAAATAACTTCAAAGAGACCAACAATGGGCCCAGCAGGTTCAAAATAGCAATGAGATTCATTTAAAATGGTGGTGGTGGTGGTGGTGGTGATGATGATGATGATGATGATGATGACGACGACGACAACAGACGGATCATCATTTAGAACACAACACGCCAGATATCACAGTTGTCGAAAACCGAAGCGTACAATCAGCAAAATGAGCATTTGGAAAGAAGGAATAGGTTTCTGATTTCTGATAGAAACTCTATCTTTGGTGTTTTGGTGTGCCAAAAACTGAACTATTTTATTTGCATCACTCTGAAAGTGGCATATATGCAGCCGGTGAATTTAACATTGTCTCCTATTTAGAACATAGAACATAGAGTTGGAAGGGACCCTTGGAGTCCTCTAGTCCAATTCTGTGAGATAGGATGCAGGGAGGAAGCGAGAAAGAAAAAAAAAGAGAGAGAACGAGAAAGAAAGAAAGAAAGAGAGAGAGAGAGAGAGAGAGAGAGAGAGAGAGAGAGAGAGAGAGAGAGAGAGAGAGAGAGAGAGAGAGAGAGAGAGAGAGAGAGAGAGAGAGAGACTGACTTGGTCCTTTCACTACATCACAGTGGCTGCTCTCATATAATTCACATTCATGAATAGAAGCCCACAAGGTGTCTTCAGCCAAGGACCACTGTTTCAATGCTACATCCCCAAAAGTAAAGGTGGAACTAGGACAAAAAATTATTTTCATCCTAATATAATTAATGTGCAGAATATATTTGAGAGCCAGGTCGATGCAGCAGTTAAAGGCACTGGACTAGAAATTAGGAGACCGTGAATTCTAGTTCTGCCTTAGGCATGAAACTAGACAATAAAAAGATAAGAAGGAAACAAAAAGAACAGAAACATCTTTTCCAGTGACCGGATAAGCAGGGATTAACACCAGACAACAATCAAGTGGAAAACAATATCCCAATAAATCAAGGAACTACCAAGAAGAAAACCATACTCCCATACCAACACTGGCAGGGCAAGCTACTGTATATAGACAGGAAGCAAACCCCACACTAGTTCATGTTTCCTAGTTGGATCTGCAAGCAAACAACCAAGGTCAGAGAGCACCAAGGATTCCCACATTTCAACCCTGAGCTACACAGATTTTCCTCTATTAGAACTATCTAGGACCCGGATATCAAACCTCAGCAACATTAAGACTTGTGGATTTCAACTCCCAGAATTCCCCAGCCAGCCAGAATTCTGGGAGTTGAAGTCCACAAGTCTTAAGTTGCCAATGTTGGACAATCCTGATCTACAATAGTATGTTCTGGAATGAGGATCTCTGTAACAAAGCCTAGACTGACAGCTTTTTTTTAATGTGACTCACGTTTGTTTCTGCAGTCAAGAAGAGATCCACCTTCCCAGAGGTGGGTTCCTCCCGGTTCTGACTGGTTTGCCTGAACTGGTAGCAAGCTGCTGGTGATGTCACGATGACGTCACTGAACTGGTTCTGTCAGTGCCGGTCTGTGGACGCCGCCATCTTTTTTGGGGGAATTTTTTGGGAATTTTTTTGGGGGGGGAAATTTTTTCCGGGTTTTTTTTCTTCTGCACATGCGCAGAAGCTGAGTTTCTGGCACTGCACATGCGTCACCATCTTGATTTCAGCTTTTTTGGGGGAGGACTATTTTTTTATTTTTCGGCACTGCACATGCGCGCACCCACAAGGCGCTGCCATGCAGCGCGGGAGGAAGCAATCTGGCAGCGAGGTAAGTTAGAACCCACCCCTGCACCTTCCACACGAGCTTAAAGAGACTGTGAATAATTAAGCCTGTTAATAAAAACCCAGAATCAATACACTGAGAAAATAACACCTCAGAAGTTGTGATAATGAACAAGGGGGGGGGGGGGGAAACAGAGCAGACTTTCAAAAATTGGAGGTGGAATCCCATTGAAAATTCATTGCAAGCAAACATAGCAATAGCAATAGCACTTTTCTTATATACCGCTTCATAGTGCTTTACAGCCCTCTCTAAGCAGTTTACAGAGTTCAGCATATTGCCCCCAACAATCTGGGTCCTCATTTTACTGACCTCGGAAGGATGGAAGGCTGAGTCAACCTTGAGCCTAGTGAGATTTGAACAGCTGAACTGTTTTGAACTAGCAATCAGCCTGCAATGGCTGCATTTAACCACTGCACCACTTCAGCTCCTATAGAAACATCTTTTCTATAAGGCTCCTTCCATTCCTTTCCAGTTTTGCCCTTTCTTTAGCTCTCTGGTTTTTTGTGCTGGGCATCTTCTTGTATTTCTGCAATGTCACCAAACATTTGACGTTGCCAGGGAAAAAAAGAGCAGAGAGTTCAGCTGATTCAGAGACCACTTTTACAGATGTTGCTGGTTTCCTAGTATCCCAGCGCTTGCACACCCGGAAGTATATCTTCTGTATTAAAATTTCAAACAGGCTTTCCATGAACAGAGTGGAGGGTGGGGAAAAAACACCTCAGTGGAGGATCATGTTTTCCATGCAAGCAGATAGATAAAGACTTAGACTAAAACCCTGGAGAGATACTGCAGATAAGAAGAGATCAATACTAAGGTTGTTTGGAAGGTCTCTCTCTCTCTCTCTCTCTCTCTCTCTCTCTCTCTCTCTCTCTCTCTCTCTCTCTCTCTCTCTCTCTCTCTCTCTCTCTCTCTCTTTCCTCTATCCCCCCAAATCTATGTATTCTCTGTCTCGCTCTCTCTGTCTCCCTCCCTCCCTCCCTCTCACTGTCTCTCTGATCCTTAGTGCTCTCTGAGCTTGGTGGCTTTCTTGCAGACATTTCATTACCAAACTAGACAGGGGTGAAATCCAGCAGATTCAGTCAGGTTCTGGAGAACCGGTAGCAGAAATTTTGAGTAGTTCGGAGAACCGGCAAATGCCACCTCTGGCTGGGCCCAGAGTGGGGAGGGAATGGAGATTTTGCAGTATCCTTCCCCTGCCCACCAAGCCACGCCCATCAAGCCTCACCACCGTGCCCATCAAGCCATGCCCACAGAACTGGTAGTAAAAAAAATTGGATTTCACCACTGAAACTAGATAACATAATCAATGCACAGAAACATCTGCAAGAAAACCACCAAGTTAAGAGAGCACCAAGAACCCCACTGTTTAATCCTGAGCTACAAATATTATCTTCTGTCAGTATCTGTCTATCATCTATCTATCTATCTATCTATCTATCTATCTATCTATCTATCTATCTATCTATCTATCTATCTATCTATCTATCATCTATCTATCATCTATCATCTATCTATCATCTATCTATCATCTATTTATCTATCATCTATCTATCATCTATCAATCAATCAATCAATCAATCAATCAATCAATCAATCAATCTATCTATCTATCTATCTATCTATCTATCATCTATCTATCATCTATCTATCATCTATTTATCTATCATCTATCATCTATCATCTATGTATCTATCATCTATCTATCATCTATCTATCTATCTATCTATCTATCTATCTATCTATCTATCTATCTATCTATCTATCTATCTATCTATCTATCTAATCAATAGCAATAGCATTTAGACTTATATACCACTTCATAGTGCTTTACAGCCCTCTCTAAGCGGTTTACAGAGTTCAGCATATTGCCCCCAACAATGTGGGTCCTCATTTTACCGACCTCAGAAGGATGGAAGGCTGAGTCAACCTTGAGCCGGTGAGATTTGAACAGCTGAACTGATGAACTGCAGTGCTACACCTTAACTACTGCACCACCTCGGCCCATCCATCCATCCATCCATCCATCCATCCATCCATCCATCCATCCATCCATCCATCCATCCATCATCTCTCTCTCTCTCTCTCTCTCTCTCTCTCTCTCTCTCTCTCTCTCTCTCTCTCTCTCTCTCTCTCTCTCCCTCCCTCCCTCCCTCCACCCACCCACCCACCCACCCACCCACCCACCCACCCACCTAATCTATACTCTGCATTTACCCTAGCTAGCTAGCTAGCTAGCTACAGTTTTAATAGTCGTAGAGATACAATAGGGGGCTATTAATGTTATAAAGTTGGTAAGATTGGTCATCTTATCTTTTTAAAGTAGATAAAGCCTTCCAGAAAGGTTAGCACATCTTTTCCCTTCCTATCAAAAATCGTTGAGAAATCATGCTACTCATGTTTCACTACTTTGATGACTTGGCAGTGGATGATTCTAGGACTGTGATGGCGAACCTATGGCACGGGTGCCACAAGTGGCACGCGGAGCCATATCGGTGGGCACGCGAGCTCAGGTCCGGTGTGCATGTGTGCACCAGCCGGCTGATTTTCGGGCCTTCTGGGCCCACTGGGAGTCAGGAAACAGGCTGTTTCCAGCCTCCAGAGGGGGTGGGGAAGGCCGTTTTCGCCCTCCCCAGGCTCCTAGAAAGGCTCTGGAGCCTGGGGAGAGCGAAAAATGGGCATGCCATTGCATGCTGGGAGCAGGGGGGTCATGCATGCATGTGCGGGGGTGCATGGAATTATGAGTGTGGGCACGCACACACGTGATCCCCCGCATTCCCCCCCCTTTTGGCACGCGAACCAAAAAAGGTTCGCCATCACTGTTCTAGGAAGTTCTAAGGAGTCCAAAAAAATACCTGTACCCCAAAGAGCCACATGCAGGCCCCTACCTGGTAATTGCCCAACATGCTATCTGGATAAATGGCTTAGCAAGGCATTCAGCACCTTCCTAATTTCTTTTCTCATGGAAGAATTTGAAGGCTTGTTAGTTGAGCTAATTAGCAGACTTGTTTGTTTTTCCTACAAAAATATGAGATTTATAACAGCGTGTCAGCCACTATTCTTTTCTAAACACTGCACTGCTGAATTGCACGTGGGAAAAAAGCAATGGGATAGCTCAGGGGAGCGAAGAATAGATTTTATTCTCATTGTAACCTGCCTCATTTCCTAAGCCTGATTAGAATGAGAGCTTTTGGGATGCATAAGAAACCGTAATGCCATTTTGTGCTAGTAGATACAGTCATCTCATCTTTGATTTGCAATTCATGTTTGCATTTATCTGCCTCGTAATGATTGCTTTGCATTTATCTCCTCTAGAACAAAGCAAATAGTAGCAAGATTACAATGGTAAACCTGAAAACTAGTGACCAAGGTAAACCTGAAGGGGGCAGACTTTACACTCTTTTTACAAGATCAGAGTTGCATTTTTAACTATTGTTGCATTTTTAACTATTTTCTCTGCTGTTGTATGTTCATGCATTTTTTCATTCCTGTTCCACTTAGCTTGCACACTAAGAGGCTTCATGAATAACCCTGAAGACTGTATTCAGTCCCTTGTCAACGTGTGTGATCACTATAAATAATTCACATGGATGTATAATATCATGCCTATAAAAGTGTCTCAGAGGAAACACAACAGTGTCTCTTAGCAGCTGCCTACCAGAAATACTTATTTCCTTGATATTTAAACTGAGGAGGAGTGAGTCAACTCTTGTTGGAAGTTATATAAGTACATGGGAGCTACAGTTCTATGGAAAAAGGTAGAGTAGACCGTGAGCATTCCAACTTAATATTTATGGAACTCCATTCAAGCCTAACCAGCTAAATGCTTCGAGTTAAATAGGGATGGATAAGTGCATAAATGTGTGGGCAAGTAAAGCTTTTAATTCAAAAATGACGGATATGAAATTATTCCCATCACGAGGTGATATAGGATCTTGCTTCCTTGAAGTCATTCTTACTTAGAAAATAAAACCGAGATTTAATTCTAATTAACAAAATATTTATTTCAGTATAAAAGTAACAAAATATAAACCTTAATAAGCTACATTCTCTCAGCTAAGAATTCACGTCTGCCTCGGGCGAGGCTCACAAGAGAAGAAGGAAAGGAGGAGACAAACTCCTGGAATGTACACATGCGCAATAATACATATCACCTGTTTGCTTGATTAGAAAATAGAGTAAACCTAGAAATATGGCAGAGGTGCTCAACTGGCAATATTCACATCGTGACAAAAAAGCAAACAATAAATGTTGTAAATTCGGCCGTGGCTCATCTATCTGTGGGAAGACAATAATCTTAAACAGTATTGCTAGGAAGATGGAGATCTGGCTGGTCAACCAACAAAGGTATTGTGACTGAAGATATCAGGAAGACCAGAAGGCAAGGCAAGGCAAGGCAAGAAACAATGGATGGAAACTAATCAGGGAGAGAAGCAATCTAGAACTAAGGAGGGATTTCCTGACAGTGAGAACAATGAACCAGTGGGACTACTTGCCTCCAGAAGTTGTGGGTGCTCCATCACTGGAGGCTTTCAAAAAGAGACTGGACATTTCCCGTTGTCTGGAATGGTCTAGGCCAGGGGTAGGCAAAGTTGGCTCTTCTATGACTCGTGGACTTCAACTCTCAGAATTCCTGAGCTAGCATGATTGGCTCAGAAAGTCTGGGAGTTGAAGTCCACGAGTCATAGAAGAGCCAACTTTGCCTACCCCTGGTAGGCCGGTCTTGGGATTGACTAGATGACCTCCAAGGTCCCTTCCAACTCTGTAATTCTGTTCCGTTCTTCAGATGGAAATAAATACCTTTGTACCATATGCTAGATTAGGCTCAAACGGAGCTAGATAGTTGGAGGTAGAGCAAGTTGGGGGAAAACCGTCATTGTCTTAGCATGTTGAGTGAATGAGTTTAGCCCATTTCAACTGTATATATGGCCTGTTGGGGCACAGCATGTTAGATGAGGAGGGCAATTATGCTTTCATTAATTCAAGTCTCATGTTCTTTGTATACCCGTTTTTAAAAGAATATGAGGGGAAATAGAAAAATAAAAAATTGGGAGGGGCTAATGATGGGAGGGGAAGGAAATGAGAATGGGGTACTGGCCAGTCTTGAGAGCTTAATTTCTGCTCAACAATGACCATGAGTTGGGGAAAAGTTTTTTTTTCTCAGCCTAAACTTGAGTAAAAAGAAGCAGGGACCAAAGCCAATCAGAAAAGATGACTTGCATTTATCCCTGTAGTAAAGGCAAACAGGGATCAGTGCAAGTCAGGGAAAAAAAATGACTTGAGTATTTTACAAAGTTGTTCGCCTTTGCCTTTTCATCTTCCACTATTTTCCTGCCTTGAGAAGCTGCACTTTTCAAACCTATGAAAGCAACCTTGTTACAGTCTGTCTGTCTGTCTGTCTTGGGACATGTCAACAAGTGGCAATATTCTCCAAGCTGAGAAGATAAACATGACTGGAGCTGGTCAGAGACCTTTAGGTTAGGTTAAAGTCACCTCCAATTTAGCTTTATAACCCTGAAAGATGGGTTGGTATTTACGTCCTAAATATTGGATGGGGAAAAAAAAACCCTCTGGATGCCAATTGCAAGTCACTTTGATAATGCTACTAAGAAAATTGCCAAGAATTCGGTCATTAGGAACTACCGTATTTTTCGGAGTATAAGGCGCACCTTTTTACCCCAAAAAAGAGGGTGAAAACTTGGGTGCGTCTTATACACCGAACGTAGCCCCACCCAGCCACCCCCACACTTTGATCTTTGCCTGCCAGCAATTTACCTTTTTGCAGAAAACAGCAGCAGAGCCTCATTAGCCACTGATTATCTGCCTACCAACAATCAGCTGATTTATTGCCCACGTGCTAAAATGAAAGTGAAACTAAAGCTGCACGGAGTCAAATTGCTGGAGGGAGAGGCAAAGATAGAATTTCATTTTCTTGTGCTAACCAGACTGTGCTGAAACTGGCTGTTTTTTGCTGCAAGAAGGTAAGTCAATAACTATAAATGCCTGTAGAATGTTCAAATTATTAAACTTTTTTAAAAAGAATGTTTTATTATTGTTCTCTAGACAACTTAACAAAATGAAGAAGCTTTTTAAAATAAATGCTTGATCTGAAGAGGCGCAGTGCTATTGTGTCTTCTTTTAAATAGCAGAGAATACTTCCAGAAAGCCACATCAATTTTAAAGATCTGTAAAAGTATAATCTGAAATGTCCTGTTTTAGTATTAAGTATTAGTATTAAAATAAGGCAGCTGAATTAAACCCTGACTTAGTCATGTTTGGAGTAGATGTATTTAAATAATTGGGAGGAGTTAGTGTGATTACATTTAAGAAAACTTTCTGGGATTAATATACTGCCATAATGTACATTTCTCCAATTCTTTGCTATTTCTATGGGTTAAGTACACATGCACAGAAATACACAGCAAACAGTGTATATCATCTGTGCTGTTTGCTGTTTGGCAAATTGCTGGGAGGCAGAGGCCTTTTTTCCTTGTTTTCCTCCCCAAAAACTAAGGTACGTCTTATACTTCAGTGCGTCTTATACTTATATATATATGCCCTTAATTTCTACCTTCCTAGTTTCAGGCCAACATTCAAACCTGCATCTCACACTGGTTTCATGACTCTGTTTGGACTCTGTTCCATTCCCAATTGGCATAGAACCATAGATCATAGAATTCTAGGGCTTGAAGGGACCTTAGAGGCCTTCTAGTCCAACCCCCTGTCCACTTTATTGCCATCCCAGGCATTGTTCAATTATCTCTTTTTTGAAAAACCTCCAGCAATGGAGCATCACAACTCCAGTAGGCAAGCCATTCCATTGATTAAATACCCACTATTGGAGGAAAAAAGGCTATCTCACTGTCACTGCTTTGAATAAGCCATCCAATATAATTTAATTAATGGGTGGTGACAAAAGGAGGACTTCCTTCTTCTATCATGGATCAGAAGCAGCCATGAACTACTGGTAGTCCTTGAGTTATGACCACATTTGGAACCAGAATTTCTATTGCTAAGCGATGCGGTTGTTAAGCAATTAACACGGTTGTTAAGCGAATCGCACAGTTGGTTGAGCAAATTTGGCTCCTCCCCTTGATTCTGTGGGTTGGAATCTGGCTGGGAAGGAGGCAAAATGGCAATCGCGTGACTCCAGGACTCTGCAACCGTTGTAAATGCATGGCATTTGGCAAGAACCTGAATTCTGATCACGTAACTGTGGAGATACTGCAATGGTCATAGGTGCAAGGAATGGTCATACAGTGGCACCTTGGTACACAATGTTAATTGGTGCCAGGAGGTGTGATGAGTTCTAAAAAGGATGAGTCCCAAACAAACCATATGACATAAATTTCTGCTTGTCCCTTTTCCTATGTCAGTGACCTTCCCAGCATGGCTGGCTTCCTGTCTGTTCTCCATAGCCGTCCCCCTCTTACTATTGCAATACATCAAGTACTAAATCAAAGGTCTTCAAACTTGGCAACTCTAAGACTTGTGGACTTCAACTCCCAGAATTCTCCAGCCAGCTATGCTGGCTGGAGAATTCTGGGAGTTGAAGTCCACAAGTCTTAAAGTTGCCAAGTTTGGGGACCCCTGTACTAAACAAACATGGCCTCAAAAAGCATTGAGTACCAAATCTGACGAATTTTGAAGCAATCAAGTACCAAGATACATTGTAATGTCACGTTTTTCATGCTGTTGTAACTGTTCATGGTCACTAAGTGAATGGTTGTAAATCAAGGACTACCTGTAGAGGGAGGTTCCTGAAAATTTAGGGGGAACCCTATGAATCTTTGGGGCAAGGAATCCTGGGAAGGGAACCCCAAAGAGTTCAAGGGGGCTGAGTGTGTTCTCTGACCATAGGATGCTAAGCAACACAGGTGGGCCTTGACTTATGACCCACAACTGAGCCCCGCATTTCTGTTGCTAAGCGAGATGGTTATTCAGTGAGTTTTTGCCTCGCTTTACGACCTTTCTTGCCACAGTTGTGAAGTGAATCACTGCAGTTGTAATGTTGGCAACATGGCTCCCTCATTGACTCTGCTTGTCAGGTCACAAAAGGTGATCACATGGACCCCTGGACACTGAAACCATCATGAACACATGCCAGTTGCCAAGCGTCTGAATTTTGATCGTGTGGCCAGGGTGAAAAAGGTCATAAGTCACTGTTTTTTTTTAGTGTCATAACTTTGGTTTCTAAACGAACTGTTGTTAAACCGAGGACTACCTGTACCAACCTTTGAGCGGACGGAAGGGAAGAGGGATGGAGAAAGGGCCGGCAGGGAATGAGTTTTGATAATAATGGTTAGAACAGGGGTCAGCAACCTGCGGCTCTGGAGCCACATGTGGCTCTTCTATCCTTCTGCTGCAGCTCCCTGTTGCCGGGTCGGCTCCACAATTGATAGGGATTTCAGTTAGGACAGATAGTGGAAAAAGGATGCTGCACTAGGAGGAGACTCTATGGTTTGGTTGGGGCGGGGCGGGCGGGGACAGGACTTCCAGTCGGCTCCAGAATTGAAGGGGGGGGAGCTTCCAGTTAGGACCTTAGTAGCTCTTTGAGTATTTAAGATTGCCGACCCCTGGGTTAGAATAACAGAGTTGGTAGCAATAGCAATAGCACTTAGACTTATATACCGCTTCATAGTGCTTTACATCCCTCTCTAAGCGGTTTACAGAGTTCAGCATATTGCCCCCAACAATCTGGGTCCTCATTTTACCCACCTCAGAAGGATGGAAGGCTGAGTCAACCTTGAGCCGCTGAACTGCTGAACTAGCAGTCAGCTGAAGTAGGTTGCAGTGCTGCACTTTAACCACTGCGCCACCTCGGCTCGGTAGGGACCTTAGAGGTCTTCTAGTCCAACCCCCTGCTTAGGCAGGAAACCCTACCCCACTTCAGACAAATGGTTATCTAATCTCTTCTTAAATCTCTTCTTTCTTTTCCTGGAAGAAAGGACAGCTGGCTGTAAGGGTTGCCCAGAGCGGCGACCCGGATTGCGCGCAGTCGAAGCGCACCTTTCACTCTCTAAAGAAGAGCGAGGCTGATCGAGGAATGGGTGGAGCTGCTAGATCTAGCGGAGCGGGGGTGGGGGGAGGTGAGGGAGAAAGGAAAGAAAAGAGAGGCTCTTCCAGGATCAGCCAAGGAGCCACCGGCCCGGCCAATGGCTCCTCCTCCCTTGCGCTGCCTTCTCGGCGCTTGGCCCGAAGGCTGGGGGGGCCGTCTCGGCTGCGTCAGAGGCTCCCCGGCGGTATAAATAGGAGCGGGCGGCAGTGCCCAGCCGCAGAGCGGTCTCCCTCGGCCAGGTGGCAGCTTCGCTTCCTCCCTCCTCCCCTTCCCCGCCCATCAGGACCAGCCGAGCCGCTGCCATGAGTACCTACGGCTACGAGGCGTACTTCCCCTCCTACAAGCGGCGCTTCGTCGAGAGCGGCCCCCGTGTGCACCTGTCCAGCTCCCGGAGCAGCGGCGGCGGCGGCGGCGGCTATGGCGTGGCTCGCTCCACTTACTCCAGCCTCTCGGCGCCCGTCTCCTCCGTCTCGGTGCGGCGCAGCTACACCTCCTCCTCCTCCTCCTTGCTGCTGCCGCCCTCGGTGGAAAGCATGGACCTGACTCAAGTGGCGGCCATCAGCAACGACCTGAAGGCCATCCGCAGCCAGGAGAAAGCCCAGCTGCAGGACCTCAACGACCGCTTCGCCTGCTTCATCGAGCGCGTGCACGAGCTGGAGCAGCAGAACAAGGTGCTGGAGGCCGAGCTGATGGTGCTGCGGCAGAAGCACAGCGAGCCCTCCCGCTTCCGCGCCCTCTACGAGCAGGAGATCCGCGAGCTGCGCCTGGCCACCGAGGAGGCCAACCACGAGAAGCAGGCGCTGCAAGGGGAGCGCGAGAGCCTGGAGGACACGCTGCGGGCCCTGCAGGCGCGCTACGAGGAGGAGGTGCTCAGCCGCGAGGACGCCGAGGGCCGCCTGCTGGAGGTGCGCAAAAGCGCCGACGAGGCGGCTCTGGCCCGCGCCGAGCTGGAGAAGCGCATCGACAGCCTGCTGGACGAGCTGGCTTTCCTCAAGAAGGTCCACGAGGAGGAGCTGGCTGAGCTCCAGGCCCAGATCCAGTACGCTCACCTCTCGGTCGAGATGGACGTCTCGGCCAAGCCCGACCTCTCCTCCGCCCTGCGCGACATCCGCTCCCAGTACGAGAAGTTGGCGGCGCGCAACATGCAGAACGCCGAGGAGTGGTTCCGCAGCCGCTTCAACGTCCTCACCGAGAGCGCCGCCAAGAACACCGACGCCGTCCGCGCCGCCAAGGACGAGGTCTCCGAGAGCCGCCGCCTCCTGAAGGCCAAAACCCTGGAGATCGAGGCCACCCGCGGCATGAACGAAGCCCTCGAGAAGCAGCTGCAGGAGCTGGAGGAGAAGCAGAACGCCGATCTCGCCTCCCTACAGGTGGGGCTGCTGTCGCTCCCTCTCTCTCCGCGGCCACCGGGTGGGGTGGAGCTGTTCGAAGAGAAGCCGCACCTCCGCCACCGACGCAGCCGTTCCCTCTGCGCTTTGGCGCCGGTCGGTTGCTCTCCAAAAGCCGACGGGAGTGGGTGGGTGGATTCCTGAACTTCCCATCCACCTTCCTCCACCCCCACCCCCCGTTGCTTTCAGATTCCCCCCCCCCATCAAAATTTGGGGAACCCCAGCAACCGTAAGCGTGATTGACAGCTGCGCTTTGGTTTCGCTCCCGCGACAGAGCGCGCAGCTTTCATCCCGCTTAGCAATAGCAATAGCACTTAGACTTATATACCGCTTCATAGTGCTTTACAGCCCTCTCTAAGCGGTTTACAGAGTTCAGCCTATTGCCCCCAACAATCTGGGTCCTCATTTGACCCACCTCGGAAGGATGGAAGGCTGAGTCAACCTTGAGCCTGGTGAGATTTGAACAGCTGAACTGCTGAACTAGCAGTCAGCTGGAGTAGCCTGCAGTAGCTGCATTTAATCACTGCGCCACCTCGGTGTGTCACCGATGCAGCGAAATATAAACCTTGGGGGAGGTGCAAGGCTTGCTTTGATCCGGAGTGCCCTTCGGTGTGGCTTGGGTTGTGCACCTTGTTGCGCTGAGACCCACCCCCCCACCCCCCAAGGAATAAGGAATGGTAATCGCCCCATTGCAGCTTTCCATTCTTATTTCTGTTCTGACAAAAGGGGAAAAGGTGGCATCGTTGGACAGAGAGCTGTCCAAATGGAAACCTTATCTTCTTCCTTAAGCCTCTCCTGAGGATGGGGGGATGCTGTGGGATTCTCGATGCTCTCTTGGTTTTTTTTTTCCTTGCAGAAACTAGATAACATTATCAGTGTTGATGCAAAAAATGAGAGCAAGAGAGCAAAAAAATTAAAAAAACAAACAAAAAACACAAACAAAAAAAAACCCAAAAACAAAACAAAAACAAAAAAACCACCCCCTCCCTTGCTGGCTAGTAGGACTCGCTCCCGAGTCTTGTCACAGACCACAAGCTAGTTAAAGTCGGGCGGAGTGCCCACATCTAATCTTAAAAAGGGTGGGCGAAGGGTTAAGGAGAGAAGATTTGTAGTGGCTGAGTCCTGAAATCTTTTCAGCTTCCAATTCTCGAAAAGGATTGTGTTTGTGCAGAAGAAGTAACAGCGAGCAGATTTTCCAAAACCATTTCTGTGCTTTGCTGCAGTGCTGCGTTTTAGAAACTGTTTAGTGCGGAGTTGGGATATAGCTGGACTCCTTATAGTCTACTGGGCGGAAAAGAAGAAAGGAGTTTCACCACACCACATCCAATTAGGTGGCAATATTCACTATAGCTAAAATCCCTCAAAAAAAGTCCTGCTAGGTGACTCCGAGCTGAGAGTTAGTAAAATCAGAGATTGATTCCAGTAAAGCTATTTAGTTGCTTTAAAGTTGTCCATATGAGGTCAAACTTGCTTGGTGGTTCCAATAGCTGTGTCACAACCTGCAAAAGCTGTTTTGTGACCTTTGAATGCAACAGACAACAACTGCAGCAGTTTCCAGGCAGGCAATGGTGCAATGCACCAACATGCTCCAGAAGTCTTTGCCCACCTCTGCCACACCCAGATTAATGTAGGAGCTGTCCAGCATCCGAGGTGCTGAAATGCATGGCTACTTGTTATTAGCCATGACAGCCCTATATGCAGTAGCTCTATCCTTCTAAATGGAAAGGGAACTATTATACGTAGGTCCAACAAAGCTATATTCTGGAATAGTTATATATGAATGACAACTATATAAAATATTGACAGTTCGTGCCTTTTAATCTATGCAGATTAAGCTCAGTTATAAAACTCACTTCAACTGAAACACCTTTCCAATTAATTCTGATTAATATGAACTTACCAACAGCACAAATTAGAATATGACTGAGTGGTACGCTTAGCTGTTCACATGCTGAACTTTTAATAGCTAGTTTGTACCACTTACTAAGTTTCAAACATCTAACCAAAATTAACATTAATCAAAATTGGCATATTTTCTAAGTATTACCATTAGGCGTTATATCTTATTTTCTAAGTATATTGTATGGATGTAATTATTAAACAGAAGTACCTTGTCTTGAAATGGTCTGGTTATAGATACATTTATTATAAACCTTCAGTATTATGCTGAAGGTTTATAATAAATGTATTTAAATACTGATGCAAAAAATTCTAATCAATTTGATAAATGGCACTTCTAAGTGGACATGTCCCGCATTAGCTCTGCCTGTCATCTTAAATAATTTATGAGTTTGAATTGATGGTTAGCTCGATTCTTAACACAGGTATTTTAACAGCCTTGTTAAAAGAAAATGATGATTTATGACTATAGATTGGATTTTGGCTTAAAATAGATCTATTACATTCATCGGTGCTCAAGTTAAGAAATATTAACTCATCTCATTGAATTTGGGAAAATTACTCTGAGTATAGCTTAATTTGGGCATATGTTTTGTATATGAATACATTTCAGTTCTCCTAGCTTGCCTACCATCTAAATTATTTACCATGTTTTTACTAAATATAATGAACCGAAAACTATGGCTTTTGAGAAGTACATTTTGTTCTAAGGATCAGAGCCCTTAGGGAGCTTAAACAGCATAAAAGGTGTTTTATTTTGTTTTAAATATATGCAATCTAGGAACAAAATCAGTAATATAGGAACATGAGGTGAACTGAAGTGGAACTAAACTGTTCCTTATCGTGGCAAAAACCAATAAAAATATTTGAGCTTTGCAGATCTAAGTGAGATTATACACTTAACTATTGCTTTTCCCCCACAACAGGATACAGTTAATAAATTAGAAAATGAACTGAGAACCACAAAAAGTGAAATGGCTCGGTATCTGAAGGAATACCAGGATCTCCTGAACGTGAAAATGGCTCTGGATATCGAAATTGCTGCATATAGGTAACTCCTAAAGAAAGGAATGAGCTGAGAAGCACAAATTCATTTCACTTGTTGGGAAAACAAGTCTTTCCTATTGGCTTCATTAACTTGCTTCTGAATTCACCCATTTCTTGGCTTCATAAGATACCTTTAGTTGACCTTTAATTATCCTTGTTAAGCCAGTATGTAGTTTCAGTTTTGTTTCCCAGTCTTTTTCTTTCCCAATAGTTTGAAAATAATATATGTCCCATTCAGAGAAAACTTTTGATATGCTTAGAGTGTGATGACAAGCTGTATATCTCTGCACTGGACTATGCACTATATGGAATATGACATAAATGCTCAAGAGTGACAGAAATATAGTATATTGCAAATAGACTCCTCCTCTCGCCAAAGAAAATGCAAAATTTAAGATTATAGTATTACAGAAATTCCCAACAAGTTTCTTGTTTGACTAATGCCCCCATCAGAGTTCAGGCTAACTATGTATTACAACCAGGAAGATTGTACAACCATCTACCAACATATGGTTGATGCATAGATTTGATGCCTTTGATCTTTTTTCTTGCTCAGATAATTGGAGAAGGGGCTGCCTAACCATTCAAGAGAGGAAAACAGAATGTCAATCTGCACTGCACTGTATTGCAAATGTCCCATTCCATTCCCAGAATCAAATTCTTCCATGTCTTTGGGAAAAAGGAATACAAGACTATCCGAGGCTGAGAAATTATTCATATTTTGAGCTGAAATCTTAAGATATACTTTTAAATTATTGGTAAATAAGTTTCAGAGAAGTGAAGGGCCCTGTTACTTTGCTTTACTATTAGTTGATTAATTATCATGGCTGCTCTTTATGCTGGGGATGTTTTTATTGTTTTATCATCTTTTAAGTTATTTTAGAATTGTACGCCATTCAGAGTTACTTGGTTGAGTTGGGTGGCTATAGAGGAATGAATGAATGATGAACAAAGGAATGAAAGTGAAGAAGTGTGCCTTTTGTCTTCTAGAAAACTGCTGGAAGGCGAAGAGACTCGGCTCAGTTTCACAAGTGTGGGAAACATAAGCAGTGGCTACACGCAGAGTGCTTCAACCTTTGGGCGATCAGCCTACAGCGGTTTACAGAGCAGCTCCTATTTAATGTCGGCTCGTTCCTTCCCTGCCTATTATTCAAGCCATGTGCAAGAAGAACAGATAGATGTCGAAGAGACGATTGAAGCAACTAAAATGGAGGAGGCCAAAGAAAGCCCCCCTTCAGAAGGCGAGGAAGAGGGGGAAGTCGAGGGGGAAGGTGAAGAAGGAGAAGAAGGAGAGGAAGAAGAAGGTATAGAAAAAAATATTCTGGAATTTATTGGGTTACAGTCACACACCAAACTTAAAGTAAATATTTGAAACCAAGGGTGCATAGTGCTAGGGAATTTTACTCATTTATTTTACCATGTCTACTCTAACTACACATATAGTGGGATCAAAACTTTCCCCAAACTTTGGGATGGGTGAAGCTTGAATTCAAGGTTTGGCATCATCTTTAAGATTGTAGTCTACCTCTGAATTCAGTGATAAATTTCTTACGGCCATCATCTTTTTTCCTTTCTTTCTTTTGCATTTTTATTTGATAAATCTCTCATGCATTCATTTAAAATAGAAGGTGAGATAATCGAGCAAAAATGCCAAATGATTGAAATCTTATATTGGGTATTTTAACTGGTGGTTTTATTTTTCTTTTCAAAATCCATGTCAATATTTATTGTGTAGATTGCTATTGATTGACAGGCATAGTTCTGCTCCCTTGACTAGAATTAATCAAAGGAGCAAATGGCACTACTATGAATTATTGAAACTATGAGGATAAAAGGGTTTTTTGAAGGCTAAATTAACACTGAACATCACTTGGATTTGCATATTCTATTTTCTTTCTTCTTTGTTGAATATGTATTTCTCTGTTGTGTGCTACCATTGCTTTGATCAATGAAAGCAAGCATTGAATTAGTCATTTTTTTGAAGAATTCTACTGCAGATCAAAGAAGTTTTATTTGTTGATATCTTGTCTTTTCCAAGTACAAATATGAAGTGATAGCCAACATTTCTAACTTTGGATTCAAAGGTTCTTAAACGGTGTCTAACCTATTGATCTCACCAGGACAAATCCCATTCCATGTAATCTGTGCAGTTTAGAAGCTAGAAAGAATTCTGTGTATTACAACCCAGTTTTAACCTAGATTATGAACAAAGTTGGCTTGAGCATGTTGATTTTTAAGAGATTCATAAACCTTTTAAAAGATATTATGTTGCATATCTTGTCAATGGGTTTGAACCAAGTTTGTTCCTGGTTATTCTCAAATTATTCTATAATGGGCAACTAGACCACACGCTGTAATCTTACATCCCAAGCTTTGTCTTTATCTCTATTTTTATTTAGAAGCTAAGGAAGAAACTGAAGAGGGTGAGGAGGAAGGTGGAGAAGGTGAAGGAGAGGAAGGAGAAGAAGAAGAGGAAGCAGACGAGGGAGGTAAAAAGGAAGAGGAAGATGAACAAGAAAAATCTAGTGGAGAAGAAACTCCAAAGCAGCAGAAGAAGGATTGATCTGAATTAACTTGTGTGCTGGTTTCCCAGATAGCGACCTAGAATTGCTACACCATGTATTTAAATTCCAAATACGTTCTTGTGTTTAAATAATTTAATTATTTATCCATTCTTTTTCTTTTTTCCTTTTTTGATGCAAAGTAACACGAATGCTTGCAGAGTGTCAGGCTGGCTTACCGCCAAACCATGCATGGTATATTCTTATGAGCCCCACATCAATGTGCAATTGGGCTGATTTCAAACCTTAATGTCTGAGGGGAAAATAATAAATTAAGAGATGGAATGTATTAGTGGGGTGGGGGAAAATATGCCTCAGGTTAGACTTGTTCTGGAAACCATGAATGGGAAAAACAATGAAATGTGTGCAATCAAGCTGGTCAATAAAGTTACAGAGCTGCATATACAACTTTCAGTTTTAAGTATTTCTTGACTAATTCCAAAAGGGGTGCCTGAAATATTTCTAATATATTCGATATCAAATAAGGTAGTGACTGAGATATGAATCACATGGTTCCATTGATGGATTTCCATAAGGGATGAACCAGAAAAGAAAGAAAGGCAGGATTCTATTTGTCCACCAAACTTGTGGGAAGAGTTTAGGTCAAGATCTCTCATAGAACCTATCTCGAGAGGATTGTTAAGATAAATAAATTAAAGGGATACCCCTTGTTTGTCAACCTGAGCTGAAAAGACAAGATATAAATATTAAGACCCAACTATAATAATTTCCCCAGATACAGTCTTTAGTATCTTCAGGAAAAAACAAAACTGGGAATAGTCTCCAACAGTTAACTCAGATTGAAGTATATTCAGATGAGGTATTTGCTGAGTACACACAATATGTTTATGTTTTTCATGAGACCATGACATATGAACTACCACGGACCAATCAGGAAAGGGTTTGTTAATCAGTGGTGAAATCCAATTTTTTTAAACTACCGGTTCTGTGGGTGTGGCTTGGTGGGCGTGGCAGGGGAAGGATACTGCAAAATCTCCATTCCCTCTCCACTCTGGAGCCAGCCAGAGGTCGTATTTGCCGGTTCTCCGAACTACTCAAAATTTCCGCTACCAGTTCTCCAGAACCTGTCAGAACCTGCTGGATTTCACCCCTGGTTTGTTTGAATTCTAAAGGGCCCCACAGGTTTCTCTTGTCACTTGTGTTATGCAAACACTAAAATATGTCAGTGATGGGGAAGATCTCCAAACCTTAGCTAGATGGTTAGAAACCAGGAGACTCAGAGTTCTAGGCCCACTTTAGGCATGAAAGCCAACTAGGTGACTTTAGGCCAATCACCAGGAATCTGTGAGTTCTAGCCTCGCCTTAGGCATGAAGGCCAACTGGGTGACACTAGGCCAATCCCCAGGAGATCATGAGTTCTAGTCCCATCATAAGCATGAAAGCCAACTGGGTGACTTTGGGCCAATCACCAGGAGATTGTGAGTTCTAGTCCAGCCTTAGGCATGGAAGCTGGCTGGGTGACTTTGGGCTATTTTTTCTCTCTCTCAGTCTAATCCAACTCACAGGGTTGTGGGGAAAATAGGAGGAGGAAAGAGCATTAGGTATGTTTGTTGTCTTGAGTTATTTATAAAAACAATACAGACAGGATAAAAACAAATACAATATGACATCCAAAATGAAATGTCTGCATAAAAACAACTAAGCTCAGAGAGCACCAAGAACTCCACAGATTATATATTTTCCCAGAACTGCTGGGAAAAACAGGTCGACTTCATAGCTGATTGAATTATGCAGATATATGCATGTTACTGTGTCCAACACTTTCAGAATAAAAACAGATTGTGCGGGAGCCAAACTGATGTGATGCTTAAAGGAATTCTGAAGAATTAGAGCACTGTGAAGAGCACAAAAAAATAGCAACATGATAAATTAGGAAAAGCAATTTTAGATATTTATTTGTATTAATTTGACAGAATTTCTAATCCACTCCAACACAAAATGATCCAGGATGCTGAAATAACACTCGCTAGGAAAGTGGTGCAGGGAGACAGGAAAGCAAAACCAAACTAGGGCAGGATGGAACTTTCCGTCTTCCAAATTCAGAGTTCCCAGAAGGTTTTATCTTTGTTTATGCTGGTTGGGACTGATGGGAGTGGAAGTCCAATATAGTGAATGGCACCCTTGCATTAACCATGGGGGGAAAAAAGGTTCGCCTTTGGGACATAAATTATTCACTGCCTTCCCCAGTATTCGGGTTCTACATAAGTCAGACCCTTAATATTTTCTTTTCCCATTTGCAGCCAAGATTTTGCTTCAGTTTTATTTACATCTGCAGAAGAAGAGGCTGATGGACATGAATATCAACTGAAGCACTGTGGAATTATGTTGGTCTCATGCAGGGATGGGTTCTGCCTTACCTCGCTGCCTGTTCGCTTCCTCACGCGCAGTGCTAAAAACCCAGCTTCTGCACGTGCGCAGAAGTGAAAAACAAGATGGCGGCACCGTAGGCGGTTCAGGGGCATATCCAGCCAGCCATTGCTGCCGGTTCAGCAAGCGGGGGGAAATTCCCGCTACCGGTTCTATAGAACTGGTCCGAACCAGCAGGAACCCACCTCTGGTCTCATGGATATTGCATATATGTACAAAATTGCTGTCCTTTACATGAGTTGAAAAGAAGAAGTGAAATACAGGTAGTCCTTGACTTATGACCACAATTTTGGACCACAATTTCTGTTGCTAACGAAGGTGGCTGTTAAGTGAATTGTGCCTGATTTTATGACTTTTTTTTGCCATGTTAAATAAATCAGTGCAGTTGTTAAGTGAATCATGAAATTGTTCAGCAAATTTGGCTTCTTCCATTGATTTTGCTTGTCAGAAGCCAGCTGGGGAAGTTGACATATGATGATCACGCGAACCTTGGATGGTGCAACTCAACATACCAGTTGCCAATGCCTGAATTTTTAGCATGTGACTGTGAGGAGGCTGCAGTGCTTGTAACTGTCATATGACCAGTCATAAAGCACTTTTTTTCAGTGCAATTATAACTTTGAATGGTCACTAAATGAATAGTTGTAAGTCGAGGACTACCTGTAGGTAAATAGCAATGAAGAAAGAAGGAAAAAAGAATAGAGGCACAGCTTTTTAGTGGTCAGCCGCCATTTTCATTAAAACAGGGGTGGGCTTCAAAATGTTTAGCAATGGGTTCTCTGCCCGGTTGCTGGGTGGGTGTGGCCATGGTGGGTGTGGCCTAGTTGGCCTCCTCCACTGCAGCGGGGGAGCCATTTTTCGCCCTCCCCAGGCTCCGGAGGCTTTCCTTGAGACTCTGGGAGGGCAAAAATGACCTCCCCTGGGCTCTGGGGGCCCTCTGGAAGCCAGAAATGGGCCTGTTTCCAGTTTTCCGGAGCCTCCGGGAGTCCCGTTTATTGCCCTCCATGAGCCTCCGTGCGGGCCCTGCACTTACTTGGCATCCAAAACGGGCCGCGTGGAGACTCCTGGGAGGGGAGGGGCAGGGTGGGAGGGGCCAGTCAGGAGTGGGATTTGGGGGTTCGTCAAACTGCGCAGAATCTTCGCTAGAGGATCACCCAAAACCCGGGCGAACCCAGAGCAGCCCGCCCCTGCATTAAACATATCCTGTTCTGAGTTTCTTTAACTTCTTTTTTTTAAAGGGGGACTTGATTGTTTTCACTCATAAGTTTTAAAGCAGGGGTGTCCATCCTTGGCAACTTTAAGACCTGTGGCCTTTAGCTCCTAGAATTCTGGAAGTTGAAGTGCATGGTTCTTAAAGTTTCCAAGGTCGGACACTTGTGCTCTAAAGTATAGGAAATCAAATCACATTACCCTGTGAGAAAATCAAATGAACAGCTTGATTTCATTTCAAATTCGAGTATAGTGATGTCTACATACAGTGCTAGAAACAAACCAATTATACAGAACTTCCAGGTGTTTTAAGTTTAACTCAGGGACAGACAATTTAAGCTTTTCCCGATTATTGGACTAGACTAGAGTGTCAGCCCTAGAGCCATTCCCCCCCTGGCACCTTCAGGGCTGCCACAGCGGATATGAGTCAAACTGTGGGAACGGGAGCGGGGAGGAAGAGATAGCTGGGGGATTGTAGCCAAAATGAAATTCTTTCTTCTGAGAAACAAGGACTTTCCCACCAGGTGCAAGGAGGTGGGATTTGAGACCAAGTGACTCTTGGTGTAAGGATTGTCTCTCCGTTCACTTACAAAGTACTGTCACGATGTGAATATTGTCAGTGAGTCTATGCAGGGTAATGCACCCCTATCCTAAATACTATGGTACTTCCCAATACAAGCAGGACACGTGATATGATGTTCTGCGCATGTCTACATTCCTATCCACCATTAATCACTTCTGTTATGCCTTCCGACCTGGAAGGACGTGTTACGTAGCAAAGATGTAGTTTATTCAGGATTTATTGTTTTATATTGTTTTGTACTGAAATAAATATTTTCTATTACACATTTTAATCTCGGTTTTATTTCTAAGTATTTGAATTCCAAGTAAAAGATCCAATGTCGCCTCTAAGGGGGAATTCTTCCCTTAACAAGTACGAACTTCTGAGCCAGGTAGTTCAAAAGGATTCCTTTATTAAGCAAATGTGATAACATCCCATTCAAAGCAAGATCTGAATACCTTTAGGCAAAGCTGGTACAGTTAAACCTTAGAGCCCCTCCCCATTAGGCAGAATACAAATCCTGACCAATACACAAGTGTGAAAATCCCCTGCTCTGGGAAGAGATGAATATACAGTTCTCCAGAGCCTCTTCCGTTCAAACCAGGTTAGATTACCCCTCATAAAACCTTTCCCCCAATGAAGAGATTTCAAAGTGCCTGGCACCAGGATATGTGTTGTAAATCTCAGTTGATCCAAGCATGCTGATAATTCAAACTCAAGACCCCCCCCTTCTCTTATTGAATGGCAAAGTCACTGGATTCTGACACTTGGACTGTGACCTGATTGGACCATGTGACGGACTACATGGGCAGGGGAAAGAAAACTTTACTTTTAACTAGGGGGAAACCTGAGGGGGCTTTAGAGTCGGGTTTCACCAGATGTGCCAATATGATATGCCTAATAAATCTATACTTTGAGGAACATGCCTACCTTGGAGTTTGGGTTCCATTGGGTGTGTTACTTGGAACCCTGGCATAGAGATTGTTATGTCTTGCTGTTGGCCCTAATGGTTGTGTTTAGCGAGGGCTGAAACAAACACCCAAATCAGTGGTGGGTTTCAATTTTTTTTACTACCAGTTCTGTGGGCATGGCTTGGTGGGCATGATGGGTGTGGCTTGGTGGGCATGGCAGGGGAAGGATACTGTAAAATCTCCATTCCTTCCCCACTCCAGGGGAAGGTTACTGCAAAATCCCCATTTCCTCTCGATCAGCTGGGACTCGGGAGGCAGAGAATAGATGAGGGTGGGGCCAGTCAGAGGTGGTATTTACCGGTTTTCCGAACTACTCAAAATTTCCGCTACCGGTTCTCCAGAACTGGTCGGGAACCTGCTGAAACCCACCTCTGACCCAAATGCTTAGCAGAATCCGTTTTTACCTTTTACTGCTTAAGCTATTGACCAATCACTGAGAAACAGCACTAAATATCGGCTTACAAAGCCAATACTGTAAATGCTAACCAATTTTTAATCGACATCTAGTCCCCTCTTGTAATTTGTTGACATCTTCCCCAAATCCAGTTTCTGCATTCATTTGCTTGAAAGAACAGATTCTTTATTTAGAAGTATGTTCCCCTTGAATTCCGTGCAAATAGTGCCCAGGAGAAACCATCTTCCCTGTATCAAATATAAAAACAATTCTTCCTTCCCAGTTTCATTTACAACCTCCCTGTGACTTTTGTGGAATCAGTACTATAAGCTGAAGGAAAGCTAAGCATCTCAAATGGGGAATAACCCAGGATTGTTTTTTTCCCCGATGCAACTATTAGTCACTAGGAATATCCATTATGTTTATGAACTCTGGAGTTGGACCAGGTTTTTTTTTTTGACGCATTGCAACAAAAGAGGAGGGGGAAAGCAGGCAATTTCCAAAGAGTAGGAAACCAACAACAGCAATAACAGCCCTTGTCACCTCCCGATTGGACTACTGTAATGTGCTCTACATGGGGCTACCCTTGAAGAGTATTCGGAGACTACAACTGGTGCAAAATGCGGCTGCGCGTGTTGTGGTGGGTGTCTCAAGATACACCCACATAACACTCATACTCCGCCAGTTGCATTGGCTGCTCATTGGTCTCCGGGTACAATTCAAGGTGTTGATCATCATCTTTAAAGCCCTACATGGCTTAGGACCAGGTTACCTCCGGGACCGCATTCTACCTCATACTTCCCTTCGACCGGTCAGGTCCCACAGAGTGGGTCTCCTCCAGGTCCCGTCAGCCAAACAATGCCGACTGGCAGGGCCTAGGGGGAGGGCCTTCTCTGTAGGGGCCCCTGTTCTCTGGAACCAACTCCCCCCAGAGATCCGAATTATCCCCACCTTGCTGGCCTTCCGAAAAGCCATTAAGACATGGCTCTTCCTACAGGCAGGGTTCTGAGACAATTTTACATCTGAGGTCTCCCCCATGTATGCATGGTGTCGTGTGTCTTTTTAAAAAACTTTTTAAAATTTGTTTTTAATGATTTTATTGTTTGGTGTTCTTTAAAATGCTGTACACCGCCCTGAGTCCTTAGGGAGTAGGGCGGCATAGAAGAATTCCTAAATAAATAAATAAATAAATAAATAAATAAATAAATAAATAAATAAATAAATAAATAAATAAATAAATAAATAAATAAATAAATAATAAATAAATTTCTTTGTTTTGTTGATCCTTCTGGGAGATCTAGATCCATAGTTTATTTAATTTAATTCCACATGTACAACTACACCCTTGTGCATGTACATATCTGTTGTGGCCTATCGGCCACTGGACCCTCCAGCAGCCGAATCAGAGGAGGAGGTGGCATGGGAGTCAGGGTCAGCATCAAGGCAACCTGAGAGCTCTGAGGGAGAAGTGGGAATGGAGCTGTCAGAGAGAGAGAGAGAGAGAGAGGCGGAGCCTGGGCCATCCATCAGCCCTCAGATGGAGAGTCTACAGCCCCCAGGTCTGGAGGTGGCTGATGAGGAAGAGGAGGAACAGCTGGGTCCAGTGCCTGATGTGCAGCTGCGCAGAAGGCAGAGGAGAGGAGAGCAGTGGAAATCCGTGGGCCGGTCCTTGGGAAGGAAGAGCCACCGCTGCTAGCGAAGCCCTGCCCTAGCTCTGGGGATAAAAGGCAGGGAGCGGAAATGAATAGATGTGGCAGAGAACTATTCATCTTTCCTATTCATGGACTTGTTAGCCGGTGTTGAGAGAGAGACATTTTGCCGGGGCTGCCGGCGCTCCTAATAAAGGAATCTTTGAGTTAACTTGAGAGGCTTTGTCGTGTTTGGGGAGCTGGTTCAGAACAATATCCCTAATATTTGAGCTGGGTTGAGGACAAGCAGAGAATTACATTTCCTGTTGCAGGGATTTCCTTCCAATCTGTGAACCTCCCCCCCCAAAACACCAAGTTGTAATGGGGGGAAGACATTTAATTCCATGAGCTACTGGGTTGTGTTACTTTTACTTTTAATTTGGGCTTTCTTCCCCCTGCAAAGTGCTATTTGAGCACTAAATATGCCTGCAGGTGTGTGTGAATTGGGAGGGTGCAATTTCAAATGTACTCCTGCGGTTTTACTTTTTCAAGTTCTGTGCTCTTAGATAACCGCAAAGACCTACCTAACTCTTAAAATGTTGGACCTCAGAGAGAAAGCAGAGACTCGGGCAAACCAATCTCATTTCCAATATGACCTTTATTGAGCCCAAACGGCTGTGACTGCTTAACATCAAACAACAAAAGGTTGCATACTGTGCATGTCAACGTAGGTTCTCTCATGGATTGAAGTCCATCTTAATTGCACCAGTGAGGTAAACATAATTGTTAAGTAGCTTAAGGCTAGGAGAATTCAGGGTATTTTTTTTTAAATTCATTATTTTGTTATCGTTTATTTGGCTCAGTTTATTCTTTGCATAATACATCTGAAGACATTCCTCAGAAGCGTCCAAACAGCAGCTTAGGAAAATTCAGCAACTTCCCCTGGAAGAGTAAACAGCTCATGCATGATTTTCTTTTTTAAAAAAAAAAATCCCCAAAGTTCTGCAGAGGGAGTGCACCGGGCTTGCATGCATCCCCTCCCCAACCCCTGGGTATGGTATGGCACAGAAATCATAAATATATCAGAAAAAAAGAAAAACCAACAGTCCTTTTGGAAACGCCATGAGAGAACCCGTTCTGCTGAGAAGCCGCCACTTTCATGCATTTTTGTTTTTGCAGCTGTCGTATGGCTTAACCTTTTGCACCAATCCACGTTCTTTAGAGAAGGGGAAATTATTTGTTTTAGTCACCGTTTTCCTTGATTTCTTTGACTATGGCATGGGAAGAAGTCACCTTCTCCACCGTCTTGGTGGACACCAATTTCTCTGCCACGGCATCGTCGTGTTCTTCCGTCTTCTGGGTGACGGTTACAGACTTGGTGATGTAGGTGGTGGTCCCGTCGTCTTCGCTGGTGATCTTCTCGACTTTTTTCGTCACCACGACTTTCTCTTCACTCTTCCCCTTCTTCTCCTCCTCCTCAGAGGGGCTCACATCCAGACCATTGGTGAAGACACCTTTATCTTCTTCTTGCTTCGAGTCATCTCCTTCCTCCCCCTTGTCGTCAACCTCCCCGTTGACTGCTATGTCTTCTTTAGTTGATTCCTTTGGGGTTTTTGCTTTTGATTCTTTTTCTGCACCAACGATGGTTGCCTTAGTGATGGAGATAACCTCTTCCACATCTTTCACTGGGGAGCTTGACTTTTCAGGAGAAGCGGCCTTCTCTGGAGTCCCTGCCTTCTCTGGAGAGGCTGCTTTCCCTGGAGTCCCTGGTTTTTCTGGAGTTCCTGCCTTCTCTGGAGTCCCTGCCTTCTCTGGAGAGGCTGCCTTCTCTGGAGTTCCTGCCTTTTCTGGAGTCCCCGCTTTTTCTGGAGAGGATGCCTTCTCTGGAGATGCAGCCTTTTCTGGAGTCCCTGCCTTTTCTGGAGTCCCTGATTTTTCTGGAGAGGCTGCCTTCTCTGGAGTCCCTGCCTTCTCTGGAGAGGCTGCCTTCTCTGGAGTCCCTGATTTTTCTGGAGTGCCAGCCTTCTCTGGAGTCCCTGCCTTCTCTGGAGAGGCTGCTTTCCCTGGAGTCCCTGGTTTTTCTGGAGTGCCAGCCTTCTCTGGAGTCCCTGCTTTTTCTGGAGTCCCAGCCTTCTCTGGGGAGGCTGCCTTCTCTGGAGTCGCTGCCTTCTCCGGCGTCCCAGCCTTTTCTGGACTGCCTGCTTTTTCTGGAGATCCTTTGTCTGGAGTGCTTGGTTTTTCAGGAGATGCTATTTTTGCTGGGGATTTGGCTTTCACTGTTTCTTCCTCTTCCTCTTCCGCTGCCTTGCCCTCTTGATCACCCCCTTCGTCTTCTTTACTTTCTTCTGTCCCAGGTGATTTGGGGGGTGATTTGGGAGGAGATGTTTTCACCTTTTCTACCTTCTCTGGTGCAATGACTTCTTCTACATCTCCTTCGGTCTCTTCTGCTACGTCAGGTTCAGCTTCCTCGGCTTCTCCTTCACCTGCTTCTTCTTCTGCTTCTTCCCCACCATCTTCCTTTTCACTTTTTTCTTCTTCTTTTTCCGATCCTTCTTGTGCCTCATCAGATTTTGCACCTTCCTCTTCCTCTTCTTCTTCCTCTTCTTCTTCTTCTTCCCCTTCCTCTTCTGGGGCTGCGGCTGCGACTGCAGCCTTCACCTCTGCTATAATTTCCTCTTCTACAACTTCCTCCTCCTTTTCTTCACCTGCCATAGTTTCTGCAGCCAGCTCTTCAGCCATGGCTTCAAGAGCTTCATCCAGTTCACTTTTCTCATTCTCTACTTTGGTCTCTTCAATTATTTCTTCTACAAACTTGTGTTGGACCTTTAATTTTGGCGGTTCAGCTTTTGATTTCTGTATTTTGGTAGTTGATATGGTTACGGAAGGTTGCCTATGTGTGAATGTTGGCCCAGCGATGCTTCCAGAAAAGGCACTGAATCTTGTTTCTTCACCCTCAAGAAGTTTCCTATAGAAATAAGAGGGAAACTGTTAAGATGCATTACCAACATCTCAAGGCAAAGAGCATGCATATGTGTGCATATAGCAATAGCCTTTAGACTTATATACTGCTTCACAGTGCTTTACAGCACTCTCTAAGTGGTTTACAGAGTCAGCATATTGCCTCCAACAATCTGGGTCCTCATTTTACCGAACTCAGAAGGATGGAAGGCTGAGTCAACCGTGAGCCAGTGAGAATCGAAGCCCTGGCAGTCAGCAGAATTAGCCTGCAATACTGCATTCTAACCACGGCGCCACCACTGCTCCATACACCCTCCTGTACAGAGATCTCCAACCTTGGCAACTTTAAGACTTGTGGACTTCAACTCCCAGAATTCCCCAGCCAGCAAAGCTGGCTGAGGAATTCTGGGAGTTGAAGTCCCAAGTCTTAAAGTTGCCAAGGTTGGGGACCCCTGCTCCTGTATACACCCACAGACAGATGGACATCTCTGTAAGAAGCTGAAATAGGTTTAAAATATTCTCTCTTTAGTAGAGAGTGCAGTGACATCTTATGCTCCTTAATATTCTCTTTCTGAACCACTTTGCGGATATGAGTGGAAGAGATACGATTGGTCATTAACGTCCAATTCATGTCCTCCTCTCAAGATTAAGAAATGTAGAGGAAACAACAACCGGCTCACTTGCTTCCCTTACATCTGCATCATTAATAGCTCCATTTTCCAGATTATGTATATTTCTGAGAGATCATTCATGGATGCAAAGAGGAGTCTACTTTTAGAAGTACTAAGAATCCTGGTATTGCTTTGAAGAACCTTTGCATTGGTTTAAAGAGCGGTTGCGTGAGCTGGAATGCAGATTAGGCCGACTGACCAATCTAAATATTTTTTTGATCAGTGAAATTATGCTTAAAAATACGGCTGAATTGTGCCCATTACGTATTTTTTTCTTTTTGCAGTAAAGTAATAATACCTACAGTTGTTGCTATTTTCCCCAGGAACAGTTATCAACTTTGAATGCCAACACAAACGACCACTGGAATTTCTTACCATTGTTTGCAAATAATATTCCGTGTACTAAATTAATCCTTTTGTCATTAAAGTGAACAAAAAGTTTGAATCATTAAAATGAAAGGTATGATTTTTCTTAAGAGCAATTTCCTTTGCATACATGCATATTAGCACATTCTAGCACTTTCAAAATAGATCTATGTTGGAAACATTTAAACTCCTCAAGGAAGTTTAAATATTTAGAATAATGACTTATTGACATAGAATTAAAATATATTCTTGGATAAAAAAAATTACAGGCATACAGTATCCAGTAGCAGCATCCAACTAACAAAAAAAATCCTTTATTTATTATCAGATATAAATAATAACAACAACAGTTGGAAGTGACCTTGGAGGTCTTCTAGTCCAACCCCCTGCCTAGGCAGGAAACCCTACACTACTTCAGACAAAATGTTTACTATAGACCACAAGGGCCAATTGCACTGTTTGTTTGGAAACCTGGGGTCAAAATAGTCCCCTGGATTAGCGATCTCCTGAAGCTTGTTTATCAGATTTTTGGAAAAATCCCAAATAAGCCATAATAATAATAATAATAATAATAATAATAATAATAATAATAATAATAATAATAATAATAATAATAATAATAATAATAATAATAATAATAATAATAATAATAATAATAATAATAGATAAATACCAATGACATAATAATAGCTATTATACTAATGTGAAATTAAAAATGAAAACAAAAAACTCTGAAAATTCAATTTAATTTTTTCTTTGGGGGGTGGTGGTTTAAAGGTGTTTAAAAGAAGAAAATCTTCCATTCAGGGCTGCTACATTTTGTAAGCAACAAAATGAGAGAGAGAAAAAAAAATGAACTTCAAGAAACAGGATACAATACTAGTCCTACTGATTTCAGCAAGGACTGTGTTAATATGGTAGTTCCATAGCATAACACTGCTACCCAAATATAAGTTTGGTTGATTTCAGCAGGAAATAATTAATAATTACACTTAAGACAAAATCACAGTTGATCTCTTTCAAGCCAGGAAATGTTCCATCAAAGGAATTGGGTAGCTTTCTACTACACAGAAAACAAAGTTACTTAAGAAGCAAAAAACACGATTAGTTGACCAGATATCAATTCGAAGAGTGCTAAAAGGCCAGCAAAATTCCCTGCTAGCAGTCACAGTGCCTCCTCTGTTGCAGTTGAGTTGTGCGGCAGCTAAAAGTGTCTGCGATAGAATTGCCTGTCTGGTTACATCTGCATTGCGTTCTCAATACCTGTAGGCAGCAATTTCAATATCCAGAGCCATCTTGACATTGAGGAGGTCTTGGTATTCCCTCAAATGACGTGCCATCTCCCACTTCGTACCTCTCAGCTCATTTTCAAGCTGTTGGATCGTGTCCTGCAACCAAGAGACAGATGGTTCTTGAGGATGGGTACAAAAATCTCAGGCACATTTGGATACAGGAGCAGGGAATTGAAGGAGAAGGTAAATAGCAATAGCAATAGCAATAGCACTTTACTTATATACCGCTTCATAGTGCCTTATAGCCCTCTCTAAGCGGTTTACAGAGTTCAGCATATTGCCCCCAACAATCTGGGTCCTCATTTTACCGACCTCGGAAGGATGGAAGGCTGAGTCAACCTTGAGCCTAGTGGGATTTGAACAGCTGAACTGCTGAACTAGCAGTCAGCCTGCAGTCACCGCATTTAACCACTGCACCACTTCAGCTCCTAAATAAAGTGGGGAAGATGACAAACGAGAAACAGAGATAAAAAGAACCAGATTGAAAGTAGAATGAAAGGATAATGAATTCAAAATACTACCTTGACCAGAATTACTCTTAAGAGTGTGTGTGTGTGTGTGTGTGTGTGTGTGTGTGTGTGTGTGTGTGTGTGTGTGTGTGTGACAGCATTATAAAAATGGCCAGTGCTGAGATTCTGGGAGCTCAAAGTTAAGAAGCAATAGACTGAGGAAAATCCTAGGATGCTATTATTCGTTTGTTCAGAAGATCCTTACTGGAGTATCCTTTTTATTAAAAAAAATTTTTTAACAACTATTTCTAAAAATTAAAAGTTCTTTTCCAACCTGGCACTCTCTAAATGCTTTGGACTACAATTCCCACCAAGTCCTGTAGTTGGCTAAGCTAGCTAAGGCAGATGGGAATTGCGGTCTGTTGAGGGCTCCAGGCTAAAAAAATAAATAAAGGCTGAACCTAAAAATATCAACATTCCGATGGTTATCTAGACTCCGTTTTCTTTGATAAATCATGCCATTTTTGTGAAAAGAAATGTTGGTGGTTTGAGAATCAGAATCATCTCAGATGGGCAGGAAAGGGGCATCTTGAAAAACTATACCTTTTGCAACTTTTTGTACTGTGTATACCCACTTCTCTGAGTCAGCACTGACTTGCCTAGTTTAGTCCCTGAAGTTTTGTTGGCACAATTTTGGAAGTGGTTTGCCATTGCCTGCCTCCTAGGGCTGAGATTGAGTAACTGGCCCAAAGTCACCCAGTTCTGCCTAAGGTGGGACCGAACTCAAGGTTTGCTGGTCTCTAGCTGCGTGACTTAACCACTAGACCAAACTGATGCTCTGCAGCAAAGTACTTAAGATTATTTATGTGCTGCAGCTAAAATGGTTAGCTGCAGATGCTTTTTTTTTTTAACCAGTCGGCTTTGATCTGAATAGTGAGACGTTACTTTTTTCCCCAATTTCGGTTCGGAAAAGGATCTTTATCCAAAGATCCTTTGCAATAGCATTTCAATGACAACAAGAAAAAGATAACTGGGCAGAGGAGTGGATAATCACCAGCAAGCTTTCCCTCTGCCGTTTGCAGTTCAAATTTTGGCAAGGTGGATGATGCAGCAGAAGTAGTAATTATATCCTAATCAAATCCTAAGGAATTTAATACAGGTTCATATTAAGTCTTCAGAACTCATGCAAACAGTACGGTACTTAACACGGGAAATCCCAATGAATGTGACATTGGTTTTAAGTTTGCATTACAAAATGAATTTTTGGCATATTAAAAAAAAAACTGGTGCTATTGAGTGTTGAAACCTTTTGTTCTGCATCGGACATTGCAGGTGTACATTCTTTCCGTCACTGTTTCTATTATGCACTTCTGCAAAGACCAATTTTGCAGCTAGCAAGGGAGATGACACTGCATCGATTTCTAAAATATCGGTAAGCCAGATGTCAAACTATCTCCAGAAACACAGCCTATCCGATTTGCTAGCTGACTGAAATTTATCCTAGTTTTAAAGGATCACATTTTCTTTTTGTAATGCTCAATGTCACCCAAGAGGATTTTTTTTTAAAAAAAGCTTCCTTCTGATGCCAGCCAGCCAACTTTATGACTTTTGATGCCGGAAAGTTCTGCATTGCAGAACCTTGGGGTGGGTTGGACAGGATAAGACTGCGTTTAGACTGACGGACTCCCTTTCCTGGATTTTCTTTTTATCTTCTTCCTAGAAGTTAATTCAGGGAAAAGTCATTGAGATTTGCAGAGTCTGCTTTCCCAACGGCCTGGAGACGATTAACTGGATCTGAAATAAAAATAGCAGCATGGATTTTTTTTTTCACCGAGTCTGCTTCGAGACTGGCTGAGCAGGTACACCTTCTGCATTGCAGGCAGTTGCCTTCTAAAAGCAAATGTTACTCTTCAAATTCAAAAAAGGAACAGCCACTGCACAGCACAATGACTTGTCATTTTCAGGTCGTAAAGAGTGGATCTTGCAACTGTCTCTTCAGATTCCTGCTGAGTCATCAGCCTGCAGATGGATTTTTGGGAAGCAATAAGGAAGATAACTCTGCCACTCTATAAATGTTGGTTTTTCTATTGCAGGTATGCTTAAAGCACAGCTTTAAATGCAAATTGTTCCCTCCTATCCTTTTATTCCCCCTCCCAACATTTTATAGCCTCTTTAGAAAAAATAATAAATACAAGAATAGAGCATTCTTGATTCGTTGCTTATTTCAACGCTTCCTTCCTTTAAAACTGTTAATGGAGTTAACACCCACCCTCCTTATAAGACATGTCTTACAACCCAGATGATTTGCAACTCCGACACAGAATCATATTTGATGGCCAAGCATAAAACATGGAAGTATTTATCAGTGCTGACAACTTAAAAGAAAACCATTCACAAGTGCTTTCCCCACCCTCTCCCCTGCCCCCTAATATCCTGGATATTGGATGCTGTTGGAGAGGCAGGTTTGATTAAGCTTATTAGCAATTAAGGAGATAGCAATAGCAATAGCACTTAGACTTATATACCACTTCATAGTGCTTTACAGCCCTCTCTAAGCGGTTTACAGAGTTCAGTATAATGCCCCCAACAATCTGGGTCCTCATTTTACCGACCTCAGAAGGATGGAAGGCTGAGTCAACCTTGAGCCGGTGAGATTTGAACAGCTGAACTAGCAGTCAGCTGAAGTAGGTTGCAGTGCTGCTTTTAACCACTGTACCACCTAGGCTCTTTAGATCCACTGAACGTTATTAAAATGTTCCAATTTATTCCTTTTGCATAGTGAATCTCTCCTATTTTGCCTTTTGAAAACTGATCCTGGGGGGGGGGGTTGGGTCAATATTAGTAACCCTTAGAAAGAAATCGGAACCCGAATTAACGTTGAAGCCACTTCCACAGCCTTCTCTCCATACATTTCCCCCCTCTGTGCTAATAGTATTTGGAAATGGGTCGCTGGAACTCTGTACAGAACCAATTTTCGTTCGCCAATCCCCTTTTAGCAGCTGCATTTTGAGAGAGGAAAGAATTCCTTTTTATTCCCAAGTCTTCTCCCCCAAGCATCTTCTGATCCAGCACGGATTCTATTGGATGGCGATCACTTGCATAGTCTTCTCAATTTGTGCGTTTTTGGATGGCCTGAAATAAAAGTAGGACTTTTCTTTTAAAAAAAGGATTTGTGCACTTTTATTTTTGTCATGAGTTTTGAAGTGCCATTTCCCGTTCCAATCGTCCCATTCTCAGTTACAAGAAGAGCATCTCTTGGGGTGATGTTCTACATCAGGGGTCCCCAAAGTTGGCAACTTTAAGACTTATGGATTTCAACTCCCAGAATTCTCCAGCCAGCTATGCTGGCTGGAGAATTCTGGGAGTTGAAGTCCATAAGTCTTAAAGTTGCCAAGTTTGAAGACCTCTGTTCTACATAATACAAGAATGTCTTCCTCCTTGCACCATTTCCCCCTCCCTTTTGTGGCACCCCTTAAGAAGCTGTGCAAGGTCCCCTCTCTCTGCACCACTGGCAGAAATTCTTGGGCTGGCACACTCACACTTCCTATTGGTGGAAACTGCCCCCCCCCAAAAAAACCCAAACATTGGGAGGAGGCCAGGATGAATGGAAAAGCAAGAGGAATCTCACCGAACACGTGATCTATTCCCAAAAGAGAGCTAAAGAGAACTTTTGTTTGGTCACTCCCATTTTATAAATGGATTTTCCTTGGAGGTATAACTTACGGATGCCACTTTGACTCAAACTGCCAAGTCTCAGACTTGCAATTGGGAGGTCACAAGGGCTCTTCCATTTAGGAGGGATGGTTGAGGGAGGGAGGGAGGGAACCCTCCCTAATGAGGGAGAGAGCTTACCCTCCCCTCCTTGCTTGCACCTCCCAGTTCCATTATGCCTGAAAGTTGGCAAAATCCCCACTTGACTGTGGGGGGTGGGCCTCTTCCTGCCCTAGTCCCACCCACACAGCTGAATGTTAAAGCTGAAATCCCCCCCCCCATGTTAACTTCTTTCTCATGGAGGTGGGTGCATTGGTCCTTTCTGTCATCACCGTTTGATATCATAGTCATAGTTTTAACTTAGACAGGAACAGGTCTTTCTTCTCCTCCAGTTGGGGTAGAGACCTACTGCTTTGTCATTTCCCAGTTCCACTCCCTATCCCACCCCACCCCGCCGTTGATTTAATCTTCATTTATCCATGGATAGGAGGCCCCTCCTCCTTCATTTCACCCCTCCCACCCTGGGGCAATCCCCAGCGGGGTCTACAAGCTCCAAAGAACCAGATCCAGGAAGAGTCTCTCCCCATCCCACCCTGACCCGCCCTTGATTTAATCTTCATTTATCCATGGATAGGAGGCCCCTCCTCCTTCATTTCACCCCTCCCCCCCTGTGGCAATCCCCAGCTAGGTCTACAAGCTCCAAAGAACCAGATCCAGGAAGAGTCTCTCCCCGCCCCGCCCCAGATCATCAATGGAAGCCCCGTGCTTACATGGTAAGTGGAGAGATCCTGGTTGTGGCGTTCCTCAATGTCGTTGAGCTGGCGCTCCAGGGACTCCTTAGTGCCGCGGACGGACTCCAGCTCGATGCTCTTGGCCTGGAGCTGCCGCCGGTACTCAGAGATCTCTTCCTTGGCCGAGCGGATGGCTTCCTTGTTCTGCTCGGCAGCCTCGCTGAGCTTGGCGTAGCGGCACTTGAACCACTCCTCGGCCTGCACCATGTTCTGGTCGGAGTGGCACTCGAGTTGGGAGCGGATCTCCTTGAGGGCGGCCGAGAGGTCGGTCTTCAGGTAGTCCTTGCGCTCGACGGAGACGTGCGAGGCCTGGATCTGGGCCAGCAGATCGCCCACCTCTTCCTCGTGGTTGCCGCGCAGGAAGGCCACCTCGTCCAGCAGGGACTGCACCTTCTTGTCCAGCTCGACTTTCACCATGGACGCCTCCTCCATGTCCTTCCGCAGGGCGCGGGTGATGGCGTCGGCGTCCTCGTGGAGGCGCGCCTCGTCCTCGAAGCGCTCCTTCAGGCGCTGGATGTCCTCCTCCAGGTGCTCCGAGTCGAGCTGCAGCGCCGCCTTCTCGTGGTTGACCTGCTCCAGTGCAACGCGGAGCTCGCGGAGCTCGTGCTCCAGGGCGACGCCCAGCTGCGAGCGGCCCACCTGCCTCTGCCGCAGGGCGGCCAGCTCGGCCTCCAACTCCTTGTTCTGCTGCTCCAGCGAGTGGACCTTCTCGATGTAGCCGGCGAAGCGGTCGTTCAGCCCCTGCAGCTGCTCCTTCTCGTTGGAGCGGCTCAACTTCAGCTCCACCGTCCCGGCGCCGCCGCCGGCCCCGCCGCCGTTAAAGAGCGACGACTGGCTCAGGTCCAGGCTGTCGGTGGAGCTCAGCACCGTCGAGCCGTAGGAAGTCCGCGCTGGGCCCACATTGCGCTTGTAAGCCGACGAGGCCGGGCTGGGCGAGCTCCGAGACCAGGACTGAGAACGGAAGCCGCTCGACGGCGACACGCTGGCCCGGCTGAAGGTGGTCCGGCTCTCGGTCATGCGCCGGTAAGACGGGTTGCTCAGCGGCTCCAGCGTGTAGCTCATCTTGGAAGACTTGGGAGAGGCGCCTTGGGCGGGTTTTCCCGGCAGCGGACGACTCTGGAAAGCGGGCGCCTTTTTATATCGGAGCCGCACATTGTCTCCGAAGGGGGCGGGCTGGCCGGTATCGCGCGTGCCGGGGAGGAGTGGCCAAGGGCCTCGAAGTCCCACCCTTCGCTGCCAAGCCACACCTCTCCCCTCTCTCGCTTTCTCCCCGGCCAAAAATTTCAGCCCCATTCCAGATATCCATGTCTGCTCCATTCCTATAAGCCTCTTTCTTTCTTTCTTTCTTTCTTTCTTTCTTTCTTTCTTTCTTTCTTTCTTTCTTTCTTTCTTTCTTTCTTTCTTTCTTTCTTTCTTTCTTTCATTCATTTATTTATTTAGCAATTCTTATATGCCGCCCTACTCCCGGGGGGGACTCAGGGCGGCGCACAGCATATACAAGAACAGCTATCATATAGTTAAAAATACAATCATAAAAAACAATTTTTAAAAATAGAAAGAAAAAAAACCCAACATGCACCATTCATACCAAGGGGGAGATTGAGATGTTCAATGGTCTCTCACCCCTTTCTCCCTCCCCCCCCCCTTCAGCCTGTATTTTCTCTCTCCTCCTTGCATCTCTTGAATGGCGCTTAAAGCTTTAATTCACAGTGCAATACCAAGTCACCTTCCTTCCAAAGTTTCGTGGCTTTATGGTACCAAGTATGCGCGGGACTGCATCCATAACCAGGTCTTCCTTTTTTCATCCCTCTACCCATTGCTTTTATCACTATTATTACCCCCATGGATTCCCCCTTGGTTAATTTTGGATGGTTTTTCTGGATTCTTCCTCTGCCTTTCACCTTCTCCCCTCCCCTCTCGCTTTCCCCGTAGACGCCGCAGCTGCAGCGGAGGTCTGTGGAGCAGCCGGCCCAGTTCGCTTGCCTTCCCCTCCTCCCAACGCCCTGGAGGTGGCGGGATGGAGATGGCGGTGGCGGGATGGGGAATCGCTGCGGCTGAAACTCCTCCCGAGGAGAACATTCGGACAAGCAGGCCTTCTGCTTAGGTTTGGGGAAAGGGTCTGGCTCGGACGAGTTCAGGTAAGGCGTGTGTGTGTGTGTCACTTGGGGCAGCCATGGCGGTTTCAGCACCAAGGCCAGCTCCGCGAGAAGAAAGAACTGCCCCGTCGGCCGGTAGAAAGCCAGAAAGTGAACGAGTCTTCGCGTGTCTATGGTGCGTGGGAAAAGGCGTGGTTTGGGGCCTCTGGACAGGAGGTCCAAGCAAAAGGGAGAGTCTTGCCGAGTGTCTGGGAGTATCTGCATGCCTGGAGTTACTTTTCCATCTGCAATGCAGAGCTTCAGAGATAGCCGGAGACAGGAACCTTCTGAGTCCCAGTTAAGATTTTTTTTTTCCTAAACCCCATCATACATTCTTAAAAAAAAAAAGCTTTAAAAGAAATCCCGGACAGTAAAGCTGTTGTATTTCAAGGACTTGACATTGAAAGGTCGGCCATTCTGTACGTTGGGGGAGGGGAATTCAAAAGGAACGGCTGCTTTATGATAACGCAAATCACTCAGGGGAACCACGGTGGCTTAAGGAGGAGAAAGGAAGGAGTAATTCAGCACAGCAGGTCGCACATTGACAAGAGTAATAGTGCTTGAAAAAATGCTGAATCATTTGTATATCTGTCCCCACCTGTTCTGTGAATGCCATCTATGCATCAATCATCTGTCCACTTGTATTAGTCTTATACTAACATGTCCCCCCCATTTGGGTTGGGGATTTTATCCATGCTCCCTCTGATAGTAAGTTCCACTAAATTAAGTAGTGTTTTTTTTTCCTGCAGAAGTTGTCTGCAGCACTTGCAAATGGTAGTAGGTTAGGCAAAAATCAGCACTATTTTGTTTCAGAGTCATTCCTTTGCATTTGATGGAATCATTCTCCAGAGTTTTTTTTTTAATGGAGCGACAATCTAAACATAAGCTATATGTAGGGAAAGTAGGCTATCACCATCTTGAAACACAATAAAAGGTTTGGTTAACATCCAAAAGGCTCAAAGGAGAAACAATGTCACATGTTGAAATGATTCAGGTATTTTTTTATTATGAAGGAAGTTCTACTGCATACAAGAAGTCCCACTCCCAACTAAATGTACAACAGAACCCAGCTTTCCCCCACCCCCAAACTTCGGTTCTGGGTTTAATAGAGCCAATAAATTTGCTGTATGATTGTGAACTTTGCTAATTGGCCCCACCACTTTTACTTGATGCAAAGTAACAAAAGATTGTGGGGTTGTTGTTGGTTTTTTTTTTTGGCTTTATAATGTCGTTCCTCACCCTATCCGGGCTTGGAAGAGCAAGAGACAACTTTGAAAGACATCAGACCATTGTTGGCTCATAAATATGGTGTTGCCATAGAACTGCAGCACTGCAGTCTTTGTAAAAGGAAAACTGGGGGCAGGAGATACTGGAAGGTTTTCTGAGATACATCTGCATGTTTAGACTTCTGGTTTAACCTCCCGACTGTGTGTGACCAGAAGAAATTATTTTTTTTAAAAAGCATCCAGCCTTTCTCATTAATTCAAGGTTCATCATCTTTTCCAGCTTCTTTTGCAATGCATTGGTTCCTCCTGCCATACAGCAGGGGAAAACCACGTGTCTAAGGTTACTCAGGGAGGAAAGAAGAGCGACCAAAGACAAAAATTGGAATGCCAGGGAGATGTAGCAAGATTTCTCAAAGTGTTAACCTAAATGTGTAGAGCAAAGAACTGTCTCTGATCATTTGAATTTTGCTCTAGGCAGAAGAATGTCTTGTTCTAGCATCAAGTGGGAAAACCTAACTCTTTAACTTGCCTTTCTCTCTTTCTATTTCCGTCACTGCTTTGCACGACACAGAAGATCAAGCATAATGCTGCCTCAGCTTACAATCCCATCCCATTAAAACTGGTGCTATTTACCCTGGTGTAAGCACACATTCTTTGGGATAGGACAGGTGCTATATGCATGCTTATTATAGCATTAAGTTCCATTTAATTCTAAATACAATGTATGGGTATGAATTTTTGTTAAGGCAAAGTTCTTATCAAAATCACCATCGTCATCAAACCTCATTTAAGGCAACAATAATACCAGATATTTACCTGCTAGAATATTCAGAACTAGATGTAATTTTCATGTTAATAACACCACCCCCAGTGAGTGTGGATTTTAAGCTTCCTGAGCTTATAATACCCACAAGTACTTTATGGCATTCAAAGTGGCATAAAGCATAATATTTTTGATTTACTGGTAGATAAATGCACTTTTTTTAAAAAAATGTTGCAGTTAGTTTTATGATTAGGTCTAAGTTGTTTTAGGTAATTAAAAATGCCATGATTTTGAACAATGGATTGTTATTCTGAATAGTAGTTAGTCTGAAAATGCAGCAGCAGCATCGTATAGCAAAAGAGGGTGGAACCTTAATAGTAGATTATGGAAAGCAATATTATAAGATTTTCTTTTTTCATGAATTAGTGTGAGGTATGTATTCCTCAGCATCTATCTAGCTTATTCATTAAATAATGCTTATCTAACATGGTTTTATTTAATTATTATCTGAAGCCTTTTCTTGTCTAATGATTTCAATGCAAATATTCCACTGGCATTCCATCTCTCTTTACAAAACAACAACAACCTTATTTGAAAGTATCATTGCCTGTTTATTCTATTCTTCCTTCTTCAGAGTGATGTTACTGAAAGCAATAAAGCTGCTTCCAAGTAAGTGAATTATGGTTTATCAGTAAAGGGGAATGTATGTGTGCAATTGAACTGTTTCACTGGAAATAATAATAATAATCAGACATTCATTTCCAAGGATTTAATTCTCAAGAATTCTGGCAACTGAATGGACAAATATTTCCAGTTCTTACATTTCAATGAAGGTGATGTGTAGATTAAAATAGATTGGTAATAAATAAATTGGTAATCAGTGTCCACATATCTTTTAACTTTCTTCTCCATTCTTTTTCATCTCATCTCTCTCTCTCTCCTTCTGCATACAGTTGAGCTGAAGATACTACATTGACTACAAGGGGACTTTAAAAAACTATACAGGTTTGCAGAAAATTCTTCTTGAAGATCAAGAATATTTTATAGTTGACTATTACTTCAACTGTGTTTAATAAAATATTATTTAAAGGAAGGCTGCTGAACTTAATAAGATGAAAGTTAATCACGAACAAGAGGCATTGATTTCTACGGAGCTATTTTAACCATGAATAATTCTGCAGACTCACATCTTGAAAATAAAACTCACTTAACTCAGAAGGATCTACTTGAGATGTACAGGACTGAGCTGTTAAAATGGATCCAATCTATTGATCCAGAAGAAGCCATCTTGGTTTCATTTACTTATAACAAATTTCCTCAACTTCTGGATGTATTAGAATACAATTCTAATGATTTCTCCAAGTAATATGGTCATTTTTCATTGCATGATAATGAGGAAAAAAATTCTCCTAAAATATGTTTCCTTTGTGCACATTTTTCTTAAAAATAAATTATTTTTAGTTGGATGCATCCTCAAAATTCCCAAAGTGTAGAATTTTGTGTACAAGGGCATTAAGGAACCGAGGTGGCGCAGTGGTTAAAAGCAGCACTGCAACCTACTCAGCTGACTGCTAGTTCAGCAGTTCAGCTGTTCAAATCTCACCGGCTCAAGGTTGACTCAGCTTTCCATCCTTCTGAGGTCGGTAAAATGAGGACCCAGATTGTTGGGGGCAATATGCTGACTCTGTAAACCGTTTAGAGAGGGCTGTAAAGCACTATAAAGCGGTATATAAGTCTAAGTGCTATTGCTATTAAGGATCATACATAGATTTCTTTGAGAACTTGGGTAAGTCCACACACAAAAAGTGACATTTCAAAATTCCCCCCATCCTTTGAATTAGTCAACTCTAACTTCTACATAATTGTTTTCCAATATTCATGCACTTGAGTTGTTTCTTCAACTCCTTCATGCTACCCCAAGACTTGCTATGGAAGGGATTGTAACATTTCTCTTGCAGTCATTGCTCATATCAACTTAGAATATTGGCAAGAGTATGTATTTCTGTGCTCAGGGTGCACCTCAATTATTTGATCATATAAGAACCAAAGAAGGGATAATGCTCATGATTGTAGGGCCATTATTTTGAAAATCAAAAGCTCTTTTGTGCAGTCAAATTGTGATACACATATGTAGTCACATGCTACTTTAATATTTGAAAATAAATGTCTCCACTCTTATGCTGTCTAGTATAATAATATTGCATCAGTCATTGCAGTACATTCTACAGACCCCACCAAAGAAGAAGCATACTATAATTATTTAAAAAAGAAGTGGTTTAGATCATGATTGTGGCTGTTTTCTTAAATTTTTTTGACTGGTTTTGCAAACAGTGTACAGTAACAGACCCGGAAACTGCCAAGTTGAAAAAAGTGGAGCTAAAGAAATAGTAAATAAAGATTAAAGATTATAATTACAATAGTAAAAATTAATACAAATTTTAAAAAGTATAAGAATAAAAAGTGGAGCTAAATAAATAGTAAATTAAAGATTAAAGATCATAATTACAATAGTAAAAAAAAATACAAATTTAAAAAGGTATAAGAATATAAAGATAAAATAGAAGATGCAGGAAAGGAAGGAAAAAAGAGAAAGAGAGAAAGAAAAGTAAAGAAATAAAGAAAACAAAAGAAATATAAAGAAGTGACTTCTCACATTCAGCAAAAATATAAATAATTATAGCAACTATTTATTTATTCATTTATTTATTTATTTATTCATTTATTTACATCCAGCCTTTATCACCTGTTCTTAAATACAGCAGATCTCTTCTTCCCATAACCCATCTCTAACCTATAAACAAATCTATAAAATAATCATTTCAATATTGATGTCAACAAAAGACTATTAAAGGTTAGCCTTTAGTCCAGGGGTTGGCAACCTTAAACACTCAAAGAGCCAGAAAGGTGCTAACCAGAAGCCCCCCATTCAATTCTGGAACTGACTGGAAGTCCGGTTCTCCCACCATAGAGTCTCCTCCTAGCGCGGTGTCCTTTTTCCTCTGCCGACCGGAAGTCCGGTTCCTCCACTATAGAGTCTCCTCTTAGCGTGGTGTTCTTTTTCCTCTACCTGTCCTAACCAAAAGCCCTATCAATTGTGGAGCCGACTGGCGACAGGGAGCCGCAGCAGAGGGATGAAAGAGTCACATGCGGCTCCAGAGCCGCGGGTTGCTGACCCCTGCTTTAGTCCAATCAAATAAAGTTGCAGAACATTTGCTCTTGGTTCCTTCTCACAAGATTCTTCATAACTTTAACAAGTCCCTTTTATAAATTCAATGTAAGAAAATTATCTAGGTCACTCTCTTGGTTTATTGTTTGTATATCCCTTTTAATTCTCAAAGTTGCTTCTTCAAAAGGCAACTGGCAACCCAACCATCCAATCAGAACTGATGAAGCTTCTTGGATAAGAAGAGAAATGTCTTCTTCTTCAAGGAAAAAAACATACTCCAGTTGCCCTTTGAAAAAGCACCTTTGAGGCAATCATGACCTGGATGACTGAGAATCTCCATAGACATTCCTTTTAATTATTAAGTCATCAGTCGATTTCTTTTGTATATTCAATGTAACATCTTTTTCCATGTCACTCTTGTAGCCTGTCCTTTGTAAAACTCACTTTCAACTCAATCTTGATCTTGTCAGATAAAACTCGCTCCTCTTCCATAACATCTTTTATGCAGCCTCTCCACCGAGACAGATGTCACTGCTGACACTTTTAAAATTAACTTCTGAATTCATTATTCAAAAATATCCTTCATTATATTCAGTATTAGAATATTTTGCTTCGCTCTGTAATTGTAACTTGAAATTATGTGTTCTTGTAATCTTTTTTCCCCTTTAGTATCCAATTTTAAAGCCTTATCTTATTATGTTTATCTGGATCTTTAGTCCATGTTTAACTTTCTAAAATCAAAGTTTTAACTGTTTATTCCTTCTAAATTTTAATAAAGTTTTTGTAGTTAAAACTAACTTTCATTAAGAACTGAAGGAAACTCACCCGGTGTTATCAACTTTGTGGATACAGAGGTTTGTAAACAGGGCTGGGTTCTAACTTACCTCGCTTCCAGTTCGCTTCCTTCTGCACCATGTGGGTGCACCGTGTGGGTGTGTGTGCGGGAAAAAATAAAAAAAATCCCCAAAAAGCTGAAAACAAAATGACGACACATGCGCAGAAGAAAACCCTCCCCCCCAAATTTTTTTTAATTTTTTTTAAAAAAAGATGGGCGCCCACGGACCGACACCGACCAAACCGGTTCTGTTATGTCATCGTGACGTCATCAGCTGGTTGCTACTGGTTCGGGCGAACCGGTCTGAACCGGGAGGAACCCACCTCTGTTTGTAATACAGGAAATGCAGTTAACAAGCAATTTCTGAAAGAGATTAGAAAAGTAAGTATGCAAACCAGTGGTGGTATTCAGCTGGTTCTCTCCAGATCGTGGGAACTGGTAGCGGTGACTGCGGGAAGCTCTGCCCACCTGCCCTGACATAATATGCAAATACTGTGCATGTGCAAAAGGCCGTGTGCATGCGCAGATGAGGCATGTGCGCTCACATTTGTGAACCGGTAGGGAAGGTAAGTGAATCCCACCTCTGATGCTAACAGGGGTGGGTTCTAACTTACCTGGCCGCTGGTTCGCTTCCTCCCGCGCCGCATATGCAGTGCCAAAAATTTCAAAAAATTTCCCCTCAAAAAAGCCAAAAACAAGTTGGCGGCGCATGCGTAGTGCCAGAAACTCAGCTTCTGCACATGCGCAGAAGAAAAAATAATAATAAAAAAATCCAAAATAAAAAATAAAAAAAATCCAAAAAAGATGGTGGCGTCCACGGACCGGCACCGACTGAACTGGCTCTGTGATGTCACCAATGGTTTGTTACAAGTTCGGACGAACCGGTCCAAACCAAGAGGAACCCACCTCTGGATGCAAACGTAATGTCCTTTCAGCAAGATAGCTATTCCCTTGTATCCCAGAGCTACAAACCCACTGGAGACGGCTGTCTTGTGGTCTCCTCACAAAGAACTGTCTGGAGTACTTGTGGGTTATCTCAAACCCTCTCCTTGTCCAGAGAGGAATAATCAAATAGATAGTCTACTTGCCAGCTCTTTGTTCCTCCATGATTGTCAGTTCCACTTTTTGTGGAGATATCTTCTGCCATTTCTTCTTCTGGAAGTCTATAGTCACCAATAAAAGGTCAAGGTCAAGGTTCCCCTCGCACATATGTGCTAGTCGTTCCTGACTCTAGGGGGTGGTGCTCATCTCTGTTTCAAAGCCGAAGAGCCAGCGCTGTCCGAAGACGTCTCCGTGGTCATGTGGCCGGCATGACTAAACGCCGAAGGCGCACCAATAGTCACCAATACTGAGATCCTAAATTTGGTATCCTTTTCTGTTTAAAGAGTACAGACAAAATAATTAAACTTGCAGATCTATCGATAGCGGTTCTCAGTCATCCAGGCCATGGTTGTCCAGTTTGCCTCTTGAAAAAAGCACCTTTTGCAGATCTAACCTAATTTTAGAGGTTTTAATATAGGGTAGGAGGTGAATGTCGAACCCCAAACTTTTTAGACAATGAAAAGTTTTATCTGACCAAGTTTAACTTAATTGAATAGGACTAAAACTGATTCTGTCTCCTGAGACCTCTGGGTAGATAAAATGCTAAGTGATCCAAATTCTATGCTCCTGCCTCCCCCCCCCCATTAGCCTATCATAAGAATATCACAAGCAGCAGAAAAGAAATCAAATCTCCAAAGAGCTTTCAAGCCACGCAATTCATTTTGGTCTTCAAAAGGTTCCTACTCATTTCATGAGCCTGACTTCAATGAGGTGATTCCATCAAAGCCCATGTTGAATTGAATTCCTCCACTGATGTCTGCTCAGTCTAGCCATTACATTCTCTTATTTGTGGATGACCTTGTGCAGTTGTTACTATGTTGACTGATTTTGGACCAGAATATATATATATATATATATTGTTTTACTTCTACTATGTATTGAGCAGGTAACTAAGAGACGATAACTGGAGACATTCTGCTGCAGGTATCCCCAGTGATGGAAACTCAGCATATATCTGCCTTGAGCTCCTGAAGAAAAATTGAAAAATACTATATATTTAACAAAAAGAAAAAGAAAAGAAAAATATATGCTGGGCAAATATTGTATAAGTCGATGCTGCAGGGAAGCAGAACTAAAGTTTAGAAAAAGTTTCCCCAACATAGGACCTCTTAATCTGTACAGTAGAGCTCTCATTATCTGTTGGTACCCCTGTCAATCATATTTGCTGGCTTGGAATAGTGATAGACATAATCCGATACATACAGGTTGGAGACGCTGGCAGGGGAAGGGGGGGGACTTAGTCAAGCAATAAAAATTGCTATGTAGGTAAAAAGACCCAGGTTCAATCCCCATATGGGCCATTTTCATTTATTGAATAATAGGAAGGACTTGCTTTGAAATTCCTTAACTGTTGGTGGAGGTAGTGTTGAAACAGATGGGCAAGCAATCTGACATTGTATAACCCAGAAGTTTGTGTTAAGTTGCTGTAGGGCCAATAGTATGAAGATTGGATGGGTTATCTGAAGCTTAAGATCATCACATCCAGACTGCTGACGGTGGTGAAACTTTAACGACTGAACACTACGCTATTGGCTGTCAACTTGGGATTCTTGCAGCCAAGATCTTGTAAGTCTTCTGAAAGTTGGTTGCTACTTCGAGTAAGTGAAATTTGGAACAGGAAATTCAAAATCAGTCCAGACATTGGCCAGTAGAAAATATCTCCCAATCCGTATGTTTCCTTATCGTTAACCTATTCTATTTGAAACCAGCTATTCCTCAAAACATGGTTTTCCTTTTAATCTTTACATAAGGTGACCTGACGTTCCGCTTTTGGCGGGACAGTCCCGCTTTTAATAATTTGTCCGCGTCCCGCGACGTTTCAAAAAAGTCCCACTTTTTAAATTTGAATTTCCCTGCACACCCCTGTGCCTCCTGCCTCGCCTGCCTCCTCCTGCCAGGCGGGGAGGGAGGGCAGTGAGAGGGGCAGCGGTGGTCTTGCCTGTTCGTTGCCGCAGAGCCGAAGAAGCTGGTGGCATTCGCGGCGTGGGGCTTCCCCCGCCCGCTTTCCCCCCGGTCGCCGGGATGCTGCCATTTGCGTTCTTTTGCCCTCTGTGCAAGCAGAACGCTTTGCGCATGCGCAGAGGGCAAAAGAACGCAAATGGCGGCATCCCGGCGGGCCGGGGGAAGCCCCGCGCTGCGAACGCCACCAGCTTCTTTGGCTCTGTGGCGACGAACAGGTAAGCCTGCGCCAGTAGGAACTCACCCCTGGCTGCGATGAAGAGGGGGGTGTTTCGGTGTGTGTGCACAAAGCTGCAGGATAAGAGAGACGGACCCCTCCCATCTTGCTCCCCTAGAACCCCCCCCCCCCCCGTCAATGGTGTCCCGCTTTACAAAAAATAAAATCTGGTCACCTTATCTTTACAACAACTGTTTGCGGTAAGTTTTGACCTCTTATTAACATATTAACAGAGTTGGAAGGGACCTTGCAGGTCATCTAGTCCAACCCCCTGCCCAAGCAGGAGAGCCTACTAAAATGTAAAATGTCCTCATCGTGCCTCAGAAATATATTAAGGTTATTCATATAACCCTTTGGAGCATTGCCAAGATTGGATTCACCTAATCAAATTGATTATGATGCTTTCTTTTGATGCAGAAATCTAGTTTTAAAGGAGCTTTCTAGGCTTGCTTTTTTTCCCCTGGGTGTTCTTGTTTTGCATTTGCAGGTATTTGTCCATTTGCAAAATGAAAAAAGGGAATAATCAGATCGCGGGACAGCATGCATCTGAAACGATCAAAAACCGACGATGTCAGGGCAGATTAAACTGCTGGCTGGTAGCAAAATCTGAAGGAGCGGAACTGAAAGAATTCTTGCGCTTGCAAAGGTGCGTCTCAAGTGTCCTCTAGTGGTGATGAGATGCAAAAACATTTAGTGTTTAGTAAAAAAAACAAACCCAAAATTTATTATGGGGGGGGAAGGGAAAGAAAAAGAGGGAAGTAGAGTAGAAGAGAGGGGGGAGGGAGGGAGGGGAAGAGAAGGAAATTGGGAAAAAGAGAGAGGGAGAAAGAGGGGGGGGAGAGGCAGAGTCAGAGGGAGAGAGAGAGAGAGACATTTGCAAATCCATTGCTTGGTCCAGGACAGTTTTCTGCTTCTTTCTCATGCTCCAACCCCCCCCCCCCCCCCCAAATTTAATAGTGGGGAAGGAAAGGAAGGAGAGGGAATAGGGTAAAAAGAGAGAGAGAGAGGAGAGAGAGAGAGAGAGAGGAGAGAGAGAGAGAGAGAGAGAGAGAGAGAGAGAGAGAGAGGAGAGAGAGAGAGAGAGAGAGAGAGAGAAAAGGGAGGGGAAGAGAGGGGAAGAGAGGGGAAGAGAGGGAAAATGGGGGGAAAAGAGAGAGGGAGAAAAAGAGAGAGAGAGAGAGAAAGAAAAAGAAAAAAGAAAGAGAGAAAGAAAAGAAAGAAAGGAGAAAAGAAAGAAAGAAAGAAAGAAAGAAAGAAAGAAAGAGAGAGAGAGAGAGAGAGAGAGAGAGAGAGAGGAGAGAGAGAGAGAGAGAGAGAGAGAGAGAGAGAGAGAGAGAGTCAGAGGGAAAGAGAGATAAGTTTGCAAATTCATTGCTTGGTTCAGGGCAGTTTTCCGCTTCTTTCTCATGCTCCAAGCTAGTCCTACTATGAAGAATAATAATAATAGAGTCATCTTTGACTGCAGATTCACAGAAAAGTGCCTCAGGGCAGGGGTGGGTTTCTGACTTACCTGCTGGTTCGCTTCCTCCCGCACTGCGTGCACACTTTGTGGGTGCACATGTGCATGCGCAGTGCTGAAAACCCAGCTTCTGCGCATGTGCAGAAGCAAAAAACAACTTCTGCGCATGCCAAGAGAGCCGTTCGGGGCCGTAGCCAGCCGGCCATAGCTGCCGGTTTGCCAAGCGGGGCAAAAATTCCCGCTACCGGTTCTATAGAACCGGTCCGAACCGGCAGGAACCCACCTCTGCCTCAGGGTGCTCTTCCCACTTTTCTTTTACTCGGATTGTTACAACTGTCTGCATTCCCCATCCATTCTAAAGGGGGAAAACAACTGAGCAAAATGTTGATGGGGGATTCTGCTAATGATGCCCTACGTGAAGTAGCCATTTGGGCAACTTCTCATTCACTACACAGTTATGTCTCCATCAATCCACATATGCCTTACCCTCCCCACATTTCAATGAAATCTGAATGGAAGACCAAATGGTATTTTCTCCCATATGGCTCTCTCTTTTTTCTTTAAAGATCAGGAGTATTTGCCTGCTAGAGAAAGTGAATAAGCATGAAGGAGAAACAACAGCGCCGCCCGCAACATCACTGTCATAAAATTATTTCAGAGTTAAAAATAAAGACTGCTGCAACAGAGCTGTCCATTATTAGCCACCACGATGCCAAAAGGATGATCGTGTGATTCCAGAACTTTATCCTTTCATGCTTGAGTTGAAACGTTGCATGCATGGAGTTTTCATTGGAAAACAGGGCTGCTGTCAGGTGCAATAAATCAGCAACAGGAGTTGAGTTCAAAGCATTAAGAGCATATTCAACCACCTATACACAAGAATCTGGTCTAATGGTCAAGGCAAAGTAAAATAGAAAAGAGTCAATGGAATTCACAGGAGGCTGGATTAGGTCTCTTCTTGTGGTGCAATGATTCTAAACTGATGACGCATGTGATTCCCACCTCAAGCTCAGCCTGCTCATCTCCTATAGCTACATGCTTCAGCACTTACATCCACAGAGAGGTCATGGGCATCGTGATGCCTTCACGCAAATGTAATTCACCCAAGTTGACTTGACATAATTTTTGGCAGTTGAGTGATGGTGTTCTGATGGCCCTGACCTCGGGGGTGGCTTGTACCAGATAGTTTCATTTAAGACATCCAGGCAATACACTTAACCAAATTAGTGAAGTAACTCATTTTCTGGGTTCAGTCAATACATTGGACAAACAGTCACCAAGGTTTGTTCACAATGCCTTCTTTCCTTTTGGAGATGGTGGAGTTCCATTCATGTCACGTAGTGAATATTGTCAGTTGTATCTCTATGCAGGGTGATGCACCCCTATCTAATATTATGGTACATTCCAATATAAGCAGAACACATGAAATCACACGTGATATGAGTTGTACGCATGTGTGCATTCTTAAACCACCATTAATTCTCTTCTTACTTAGCTGTTGACCTGAACGGTCGTGTTTTCTTAGCAAAGATGTAATTATTCAGAATTTATTGTTTTTGTACCAACATAAATATTTTCTATTAGACTTTTAATCTCAGCTTTATTTCTAATTGTCTGAATTCCAAGAAAAGATCTAAATCGCCTCTATGAGATATTATTCTCACCCAACAATTCATTGTCTTCAGTTCCATAGTGATGGAGCAATGGGATCCAGCTGAAACAATAACATTGAGCCTGATGCTCTCCTTTCCCCTTTGTCATACTTAAACCAATTACCATGATGACTGAAGGCTTATTTAATATTGGGAATGAAAAGACATTGTCAAGGAGGCGAGGCATTTCTTGTTGGCAGAGCTTCAGTAAGTGGCCACCCATGCCTGACCTTGGCTGATCAAAAGTGCTAAGCAGAAGGACTGCCTGGGACTGGAATCAGAAATTGCCAGACTGTAAATTAAAATAGGAAAG
>JALIGW010000020.1:15873324-15898324 GCA_023053685.1 Diadophis punctatus similis
CTCCGTTCTCCTCTTTGTAACTAGTCTCTCCTCCTGCTGCTACAAAAGAAGGAATAGGCAAGCTGTGGCCCCAAATCCTTTTTTGTATGTCCCCTTTCCCAAACTGTTAGATCCTAGTTTTTATTGATTCAGACAGGGAGCACCAGAAATTGGTAGCATAAATATCAATGTAGGGGAAGAGCAGGCAGAGCTGGTAGGTGGAGTTAAGTGCATCATCAGTTTAGAGTCCTTACATTGCCACAAATGGTCCAGGTCCAATCCTCTTGAATTCTATTGACCCTTATCTGGTGCCAATTTAGTACTGAACTTAATTGACTAGATTCTTCTTACAGGCGTGAGCAATAAATCTTTCTGAAATGCATACGGTCCTGATCCTTTGTGCCTGACAATTAAATAAGTTTCACAAAGTAAAGAAACCAGGGAGGGGATCTCCCAAAATTAGGAAAAAAACAAAAACCCAGCTGTGTTCTATGCATGATATTGCCCATCAAACCACTGTGCCCTTCACTGTCCTAATCCATTTTATTATAGTCCCCATCTATTAATATTTTGCACACAGTTTCCCTAGGGTTACACAGGCAAATTAAGTGGCGGTTGGTAGAGGAGTCCTATAGAAGGTGTAGTTTTCCTAGTTGAAGGTAACAGCTCCTATTACAAGGGAAAACAGAATTTCAGGAGAAGGCAAGAGGCTGGAGAGATAAAAATGGAATACTGATCTCCGTTTAAAAAAATCATATTTCTTAAAGATAGACCCAGGCTAGGAAATATATCCTCCTTCAGATTTCATTTCTATCTAGGTTAATTGCTCTTCCAGAGGAAGCGTCTAATTGATTTGTGGAAAATGAATGAATCTGACTGTCCATTAGCGGGCAGTGATACTATAGAAATGAATCTTTGTTCCTGGCACCAGACTGCTGAACATCTTCCTAATGAAGGCCATATTTCCACCCGAGAGCCAAGACTTATTACAGTCATAGGCCAGCAACCGTGTGCAGCCGGAGCCCAACTGTAAACCATGAAATCAGCATTGTCTAAATTTTACTCTTTTACATTTCATTTTCTTCTCCTACATGGAGGGAAGGAAGAAGAAATAAAGGAAGGAAGGAGATGGGAAAAGGAAGGAAGGAAGGAAGAAAGGAGGGAGAAAGATGGGAATAGGAAGGAAGTGGGCGGGAGGAAGAGGGAGGAAGGGAAGGAAGGAGGGAAGGAAGGAAGGAGGGAGGGAGGAAGGAAGGAAGGAGGGAGGGAAGGAGGGAAGGAAGGAAGAAGGGAGGGAGAAAGATGGGAATAGGAAGGAAGTGGGCGGGAGGAAGGGAGGGAGGGAGGGAGGGAAGGAGGGAAGGAAGGAGGGAGGGAGGGAGGAAGGAAGGAGGGAAGGAAGGAAGAAGGGAGGGAGAAAGATGGGAATAGGAAGGAAGTGGGAGGGAGGGAGGGAGGGAAGGAGGGAAGGAAGGAGGGAGGGAGGAAGGAAGGAAGAAAGGAAGGGAAGGAAGGAAGAAGGGAGGGAGAAAGATGGGAATAGGAAGGAAGTGGGAGGGAGGGAGGAAGGGAGGGAGGGAAGGAGGGAAGGAGGGAAGGAAGGAAGGAAGAAGGGAGGGAGGGAGAAAGATGGGAATAGGAAGGAAGTGGGAGGGAGGAAGGGAGGGAGGGAGGGAGGAAGGGAGGGAAGGAGGGAAGGAAGGACGGAGGGAGGGAGGAAGGAGGGAAGGAAGGAAGAAGGGAGGGAGAAAGATGGGAATAGGAAGAAAGTGGGAGGGAGGAAGGGAGGGAGGGAGGGAGGAAGGGAGGGAAGGAGGGAAGGAAGGAGGGAGGGAGGAAGGAAGGAGGGAAGGAAGGAAGAAGGGAGGGAGGGAGAAAGATGGGAATAGGAAGGAAGTGGGAAAAGGAAGGAAGGATTATCTCATCACCTTTATTTAATAATAGCTTTTCTTTTCTTTTCTTCCTTGGAGCTGCTTAACCAGCCTGTTCTGCTATTTTGCCTTTCTGCTACTCCACGTGTTGAGTTCTGGAAATGATCTCTAGAGATGAAAAGCACTAACATTTAGAATACTCTAGAGAAAATGATGACATGGTCTATTGACATCCCAAGGGGGGGAAAAACCTTAAATATAAATTGTGAGGCACAGGACAAGTTTCTTTGTATGTGGGAAGTGAATAATTAGTTGGGATCATCTGTTGGAAACACAGGAGTACATGGGGCTAAAAACATGAGTAGTTGAAATCATGGGTAGATAGATATCGTAAACGTGGACATTGAGATGCTGCAAACAGCTGTAAATGCAGGCTTGCCAAGTGCCTAACATGCAGAGGTAGGGTGGACTTCCAGGTCATAAATAACCCTGGGGAGGTCTACACTACCTGTCACCTGTATAGAGCCGAGGTGGCGCAGTGGTTAGAGTGCAGTACTGCAGGCTACTTCAGCTGACTGCTAGCTGCAGTTCAGCTGTTCAAATCTCACCAGGCTCAAGGTTGACTCAGCCTTCCATCCTTCTGAGATCGGTAAAACGAGGACCCAGATTGTTGGAGGCAATATGCTGAACTCTGTCAAACGCTTAGAGAGGGCTGTAAAGCACTATGAAGCGGTATATAAGTCTAAGTGTAATTGCTATCTTCAACAGAATTTTTATAAAATGTCTATGTCGTTGGAATATGTCACTGGAAAAATTGTCTACAATGTATAAAGGTACTTTGAGCTTCTGTTAGAAAGGTGAACAAGAAGAGGGGACATGATACCATGCTGGATGGACATGTGAAAAAGCTAAAAAAGGTTTTTTAACCATATACACTAATCCAGAAAACATTAGTATACAATTGAAACCAGAGGCTCTTCCACTGGGATTGATCGATAAATAGTTGAGGGGGGGGGGAGATTCATGAAACATTTTTTTAAAAATTTTTTTTAATTATAACTTTGTTCTCCCTAGAACTAAGGAGAAACTTCCTGACAGTTAGAACAATTAATCTGTGGAACAACTTGCCTCCAGAAGTTGTGAATGCTCCAACACTGGAAGTTTTTAAGAAGATGTTGGATAACCGTTTGTCTGAAATGGTATAGGGTTTTCTGGGTTGGACTAGAAGACCTCCAAGATCCCTTCCAACTCTGCTATTCTATTCTATTCTATTCTATTCTATTCTATTCTATTCTATTCTATTCTATTCTATTCTATTCTATTCTACTCTACTCTACTCTACTCTACTCTATTCTATTCTATTCTATTCTATTCTATTCTATTCTATTCTATAATTCATAATAATTGCAGCAAGATTATTATGTGCACAAAGGGGGAAACTCTTGACATTATGCAATAAAGGAATGGATGATGAAGACAATGGGATTTATTGAGGTGGCCAAATTGATCACAGAAAAGACATTAAATAAGTTTAGTGCTGTCTGGAGACCCCTTATAGACTTTTTGCATGAAACAGAAGCAAAGTGAACGTATGTGGCTTTGATGATTAGACAAAAATAGACTACAGAAAAAATGGAAGCCATGCTGTAACCATAGAACAAGAGTTTAATTTACAACTGCTATAAAAGAAAAATGGAAGTTACTTATTTATATTTTCTTTCCTTTTTTTCTGCACTTTTCCCTTTGTCTTTTCCTTCATTTTTTCTTTCTTTCCTTTTATTCCAAAACATTAATTTGTTAATTTTTATCGTTCTTGTTTAAAATTTTAATGAAGTTATTTCTAAAAAACGATGCCACAAAACTGACATCAGTTTTATTACTGGGTCTTTTTTACCCAACGACAGCTTTGGAAAGAAGAGCAAATCTAGGAATGTAAATTTGCACTCTTTATTCATTTTTGCTCAATAAACTTGCTATTGCTGTTGCACTGTAGTCATAAATGCTTAAAAAGGCATTTGTACATCCTGCTGATGTGGCTTTTCCTGTTCCAACTTTAAACTTCTTCTTTAATAAAGCCAAAACTGGCCTTGTCTTTCTCAGCCCACTCAGTTTCTCTTCAAAATAACACAATTATTCAAGGCAAGGCTTAAACAAAGAGCCAATTGCTCGTTTCATCATGACTGGGTTAATGCTAAACCTTAAAGCTAAGATTAACAAATGCAATTACTGAATTCACATAACAAGTAAACAAACAAACAAACAAACAAACAAACAAACAAACAAACAAATAAACCTTATTATAGCTTTTATTTATACAACATGCAAAGCAGGGGTGGGTTCCTACCGGTGCGGTCCAGTGCGCCGTTCCAGTAGGAACCCACCGATCACTCAATTTGCGTGCAACAGCTCCGATGCCGTCTTTACCGGTCCGTCGCACGGTGCCATCTTTTTTTCTGGAATTTTTGGGCTTTTTTTGCTTCCTGCGCATGCGCGGAAGCAAAATCTTGCGAGGGGACCCGCGCGCACGAGATTTCAGCGATTTTTTGCTTCCACGCATGCGCGGAAGCAAAAAATCACCAAAATCTCTCGCGCGCGCACCTCCCCTCTCGAGATTTTGCTTCCACGCATGCGCAGTAAGCAAAATTGCGTGAGGGACTGCGCATGCGTAGCAAGCATGCGTGCGCGTGAAATGAGAGTATGCGCGTGCAGCGCACCGGTAGGCAGGTAAGAGGAACCCTCCCCTGCTCCAAAGACAATAGTTTCATGGCTATTTTGCAGAGAGCCAGGAACTACTCAATTGCACTTTATTCTAGTCTCCCAAAACCAAGGCAGACATAGAGAGTTACCTTTAAGCAGTTTCCTTATTATGAAATCTTGGAAAACTAAAGCAACTACGTTAAAGATATACTCTCAGAGTTGTACAGAAGAGCTATGTTGACTCTTTTCAACACAACTAAACCATCTAAACTTCTATGTGTCTTGGTCCTCTGGACTCGCCGCCCTGAGTCCTACGGGAGTTGGGCGGCATATAAAAATGACTAACTAACTAACTAACTAACTAACTAACTAACTAACTAACTAACTAACTAACTAACTAACTAACTAACTAAACAAACAAACAAACAAACAAACAAACAAATAAATAAATAAATGCAGCACCTCCTGCATGAGAACCCAGACTACATTTAAATTCCACAAATTAAATTATGTTTCTCAATCTGACATCCATCTGATCTGATGGATTTTACTTTCATTATTACTCTGATGTCTTCAAATCTATCCTAAGGCAGTTTTTGTAAGTGGCTATTTATCCTTCCTTCCTGGATATTAAATGCTGATCTGCTCATTTTCTCAAATGGAGTAATTCAAAATCTTTTTCTTCTCGCTACAGTGCGAAGAGGTTGTTGGCTAAGTTAATTGTGTAGTACCTCCTTCTGCTTCCTTCCAACTTCTTTCTCAAAGAGCCGGCAGATGTATATGTTATAGTAACCTACAACTTTTCTTGGCACTGTCTGCGGACTAAAAATAAAAAGAAGATTCCTCTAACTTGTTCTCCTCTAAAAATAAATTAACTTTCCAAAATCAGATTTGTAAGCTTTTTGTGTGTGAGAGAAGACTGTAGATCCCTAAAAAATTTGCACTTGATTTCTATTCTTCTATTTCTTCTGATCAAAGAAAAGAACTACATTAGACCAGTGATAGGTTCCTACCGGTGCGGTCCAGTGCGCCATTCCGGTAGGGACCCGCTGATTGCGCAATTTGCGCGCGATGGCTCCGGTGCCGTCTTCACCGGTCCGCCGCGCGGCACAATATTTTTTTCTGGATTTTTGGCCTTTTTTTGCTTCCTGCGCATGCGCGGAAGCAAAGTCTTGCGAGGGGACGCGCACGCGCGTGAGATTTCGGTGATTTTTTGCTTCCTGCACATGCACGGAAGCAAAATAATGTGAGGGGACATGCCCGTGTAGTGAGTGTGCGTGTGCGCAAAATGTGATGATGCGCGTGCAGCGCACCGGTAGCCAGGTAAGAGGAACCCGCCCCTGCATTAGACCTCTTGAAGGACACATAAAAGTAAAGATATGTAGATCAGTAACCGAGCACATGCTTAAAACCATGGAGACTGTCCAAGATCAAATCTTTAGGCCATGAGAACAAATGAACACTTCTTTCCTCTTTATGACCCTGACAAGAGAGGCCATCTGAGACCACCACAACTTTTGAATTTAGAGTTGAAGCTATGAGCTATGATCACAGTACCCTTCACAGAGCAGCTAAAGGTTTGTAACAAATAAATGATATCATCATGACACACACCCTTATGATGTCATCGTGCCAATGACACAAACATGCCCTTGAGCCATTAGTTTGATGCAAGTACATAAATGATGTCGTTTGTGTGAAAATGTTATATGTTACACTCCATATTTAGTTTTAAAGAGCATGTAAAAATGAACACAAACTACAGAATAAAATAAAATAATAAAATAAAATAAAAGAAAATAATAAAAGAAAAGAAAGAAAGAAAGAAAGAAAGAGAAAGAAAGAAAGAAAGAAAGAAAGAAAGAAAGGATTAAAAAGAAACAGAAAGGAAAAGCTACCAATTTCCTCTGCAGCAAATATGACTACAATGTTATTTCTTACTCTATGATTTAAAAAAGTTTGCCTTTTTCTATATCTATTTTTTTTCTAATCATCAAAACCACAAATTGTAAGTGTACTTTTTTCATGCATAAAAGTCTACAAGGGCTTTTCAGTCAGCCATAAATGTATTTGTTTTCTTTTCTCTAATCAAGGAAATCAATTTAGCCATCTTTGAAGGACCATCCTCTTTACCATTCTTCTATAGTAGGTAGTGTCTTTTACTTTTTTTTTTACTTTTGAGCATATAATGATCGTGTTGTAGTTATCATGTACAAAAACAACATTCCATGACTCTTTTCTATTTATTTATTTATTTATTTATTTATTTATTTATTTATTTATTTATTTATTTATTTATTTATTTATTTATTTATTTATTTATTTATTTATATACCGCCTCACAGTGCAAGCACTCTCTAAGTGGTTTACACCAGTAAGCAATGTATATTTATATTGCCCCCAACAATCTGGGTCCTCATTTTACTTACCTCGGAAGGATGGAAGGCTGAGTCAACCTTGAGCCGGTGAGATTTGAACCGCTGACCTGCGGATCACAGTCAGCTCAAGTGGTCTGAAGTACTGCCTCTAACCACTGCGCCACCTCGGCTCTTTGCCTGTCAATTAGCCCCAAAAGAAAATCCTCTGGTCTAATTGTACTTTGGTCTTTAAAATCTTCTGAATTAATGTATGTCTTTGCATCCAAAGTCATTTGTGCGATGATGTCATCATATACGTGTTGTCATTTGTTTGTCCCACTTTCCTTTTGACAAATAAATCTTCCATTATTCTTTCTGAATACAAAGAAGAAAAAAACACAGAAGTATCTTTTTCACTCAGCACCCAAAGCTGAACTGAAAAGCAGATTAATGGATGACAATGAGGGTCAACAAAGGCCAATAGGTCACAAAGATGCTGTCTCAGTCTTGAATAAATTGCGAGAGTCCAGAAAGGGGTTTTTTTTTGTGCAAAAAAAAAGGAGAGCCAATTTGGCTGCCTTATTTATGATTCTTGCCTGAAGCTCAATCAATATAGAAAATAGGATGATCCAAGACACAAACACAGAATCATCATCTCCATCCAAATGAAGGCAAACATACATGTCCCAGGATAATGTTGCAGGATCCAATCTGAGTCAGTAATCAGGAGTATAGGTTTATTTTTCCAAGCTTTTGGGTTTTCACAGGAGCCCATCCTCAGGAAACATCTCAGGGAACTGAGAATATGTGCACTGGGCTGCTTTACATATTGTATTAGCTGATAACCTGGCGTTGCCCAGGTATTTATAGACGTCGAAGCGTTTGTCTGACAGGGAGCCATTGGGAGGGGTCTTTCTTCCCCCTACTCCCATGCCCATCATCCCTGCCCTCTCCCTTCCCTCTCCCATGTGCTCGTCTTTCCCGCTTTTTCTACGATCTTGGCACTTTGCCCCAAATCCACCAGGGGACGCCATCTGCCTCTGACAGGGAGCCATTGGGAGGGGCCTTTCTTCCCCTTACTCCAATGCCCATCATCCCTGTCCTCTCCCTTCTCCCTCCCATGCGCTCTAGGATGCTGCATTCACTCTCCTTAACGGCTCAGGCCTTCCAGAGTTATGCTGGAACACACACACACACACACATACACACACACACACACACACACCGAGGGGTGTCTTACCCACACAGTATTTGTTTCCAGAGGGTAAGTCATCTGTGTACCAAGTTTGGTTGAAATTGCTCGAGCCGTTCCAGAGTTATTTATTTATTATTTATTTATTTATTTATTTATTTATTTATTTATTTATTTATTTATTTATTTATTTATTTATTTATTTATTTATTTATTTATTTATTTATTTATTATTTATTATTATTTGGTGCCTGATTATGTGTAGCTTTTTAGTTGTTAATTGTGATTAACAACTAAATTGTTAGTGGTTGATTGTGAAGTCATTAATTGTTGTTTCCTTGAGCCATTGCTCCCTAAGCAACTAAGTACCTGGTAAGCTGGTGGTAAATCAGTACTTTTACTGATTGGCAAGGGGTCCATTTCCCAGCCTTCAATAATTTCTCTGGCTATTTTTGTCCCTGCTCGGCCAACAATTGTGGTAGCTGCAAAATTGAATGCATATCCTTGTTCACTGCAATGCGAGGCTACCAGTTAGTTAGGGTCTCCTCGTCTAACCACTTTGCCATGAATTAACTTTATGGCCATTATGAAAGTGATATATTATTACCACTATTGTTACTTTTTGACACTGTGTAGGATTCCCAAGGTCCTTTCAAGGAGGACCAAAAATTGAACATTAGCAGCACCAAGCAGCAGGACATCTACGGTTTAATTTCAGTAATATCCCCATTCATAAAAATGAGCCCAAGAATGTCACGATGTGAATATTGTCAGTTTGTGCATCTCTATGTTTTCTACTGTTTCTTGTATTTATGGTCAAGCAGACGTATGATATATTCTATTACGCATGTCTGCATTCCTAAGGTTTCCTCCTTCCTTCTCTTCCGCCATTTCTGCCAAAGGTAGAAGTGATTTATTCATTAGCCAATAAGATGTAGCTTACTAAGGATTCTTTTTATTATTTTCTACTGAAATAAATATTTTGTTAATTAGATTTGAATCTCGGTTTTATTTTCTAAGTAAGAATGACTTCAAAAGGAACAAAGATCCATCGACCTGCACGGAGGATTGATTCCTCCCCATTCACAAAGAATTCACAATTTGCCATCTTTTGCTGAACAGTAGTGTATTCAGAGAGTTTGAAAGGATGAGAAGGTGAAAATCTGCTGAAGCAGAAAAAATGGCTGAGTAAGATACAGTCCTGAGATTCTCCCAATGAGTCTTCAATATCCTATTTCTCTCAAAGATCAGCCAACTTAGAATCAATCATGCTCAACAGCACTGATTATAATATAAAGTATGCTGAAAATATCAAAGGCCACGTGCAACTATGCAAAATTTATCAATTTGCCAACGATGTCCTTTACTGCTGGCAGAATCTGAATTGGCTGGTGCCGAAAATTTCATTTTCTTTTCATTAGCATGGAGATAAATAGTTTTCTAACCACCTTCCATTTTAAGTACTTTGGCCTTTTCTAAAAACTTTTTGCTGAACCCGCACATTATTCTTTCCCTTTCTTCCTGCATTAATAAATCAGGAATGGGGAGTTTCCTTCTTCTCTCTTGATGTACTGTAGGTAAAGAGGGTCATTTATTTATCCATTCGTATCTTCCCTCTGGTACACCAGTCCAGGGAAGGTCATCCTTCTTACTTTGGTTTGACTCCTTCCTCTTTTATTATCACAGAGCGTCTTTGTTAGTGAGCCAGTTCCCTTGGCAGACTAGCTTACCATATTTTTCGGAGTATAAGATGCACCGGAGTATAAGACACACCTTAGTTTTGGGGGAGGAAAATAGGGGGGGAAATCTGCCTACCAGGTATTCATCTGGCTAGCGTCCTTAGTCTGGTCAGCTTCAGCACATTATTTTATCCCCTGGTTAGGGCTGAAAAAACCTTTTTCGGAGGGAGTAGCAATGAAAACAAGCCTGCAAAGACTTAGGGCTGGAAAAAAACTTCTTCGGAAGGAGTAGCAATGAAAAAATCCTGCAAGCCGGGAAGAGCCGGGAAGAGCCGGGAAGCTCGTCAGCACCTCATTAGGGCTGGGGAAAAAAGCTTTGAAAAAGCTACATTCGGAGTATAAGACGCACCCAAATTTTCAGCCTCTTTTAGGGGGGAATAGAATACCTTATTCCAGCAGACTTGAAATATTGGGATTAGACAATTTAGAACTACGTCGCCTTCGATCTGATCTAAACGTAGTTCATAAAATCATATACCAAAATGTCCTTCCTGTCAATGATTACTTCAGCTTCAACCGCAACAACACATGAGCACGCAATAGATACAAACTTAATGTAAACCGCTCCAAACTCGACTGCAGAAAATACGACTTCAGCAACAGAGTGATCAATGCCTGGAATGCACTACCTGACTCTGTGGTTTCTTCCCCAAACCCCCAAAACTTTAACCTTAGACTATCTACTGTTGACTTCACCCCATTCCTAAGAGGTCTGTAAGGGGCGACCTCACCCCATTCCTAAGAGGTCTGTAAGGGGCGTGCATAAGCGCACCACTGTGCCTACCGTCCCTGTCTTACTGTCCTATTGTCCTCATTTATCTGTACTGCTTTGCTTATGTTACGTTCATACAAACACCTACTATCTTGTACATGTTTGACAAATAAATAATTAAATAAAAATAAATAAATAAGGTGCGTCTTATACTCCGAAAAATACGGTAGTTTAAAGTCTGCTGGAATAGGATATAGAGCAGAACAGGGCAAAGTCAGGGTGCTGGGAAGCTGAGTCAGCACCAGAACATTTCTCCCGGAGCTTCATCAAGGACGATGCTGAAAGGACAAAGACAGATGTTGGGAGACCGTCAAGGAAGAACCTTGAAAGCAGAAGTGTCTCACATTTAATGCAATGTCATTTGCTTTCTGGAGGCAATTTCCTCCTCATTAAGGGATTTTTTTTAAAAAAAAAGAGGGGGGGGAAGAAAGCATCTCCCCACCCACCCAGCAGCCCCTGATCCACTTTTCGAAGATGGAGTGAATCTCATCTAGTCACGCATTAGCCTTTGCCCTTCCATTAGATCTGACTTTGCTGGGCCTCAGATGCATTTAGAGAAGGAGTCCAATTAGCCAGAGTGGCTCTCCTTGACAAGGGCTAGCTATTCTTTCCAAACTGATGAAATGGGAAGGAAGGGGAGGGGGGCCATGCTTTAATGCTAAGGGAGCCTGAGTATTGATTTGGTATAGATCACTGCAGCCCCGACAGATGGAAGGCTGATTTCCTCCCCATCAAGAACTGGAGAAGAGGAGAGAGTGTGAATTTCTGAGAAAGAAATTAAAAAAAAGGCAGCTTATATAAAGATATGTTTCTTCAATCCACTTGAGGGTGTTCCTTTCTGAAAACCTACCTGTAATACAACACCCGAGACTTAAACAAAACAAAAAAACTAAGCTAATCTGTTGCAAACCAGAAGCTGGAAATTGCTTGGGGAATCCAGTCATTTTGTTAATTCCTTTGAGCACCACGAGCAGCTGTGGGCCACTCTGATCATTGCATGATTCACCTTGTACCTGCTTACAGACAAAGATTTAAAGCCACAAAACCAACAATTAAATCAGTGAGGACTTGGACTGAAGAGGCAAAGTTAAAGCTACAGGCTTGCTTTGACTGCACAGACTGGAATATTTTTGAAGATACCTCTGCAGACCTGGATGAACTCACAGATACTGTAACATCATATGTCAGCTTCTGTGAAGACCTATGTGTACCAACCAGGAACTTGCGAATATACAGTAACAATAAACCTTGGTTCACAGCTAAACTTAAGCAGTTACGTCATTCCAAAGAGGAAGCCTACAGAAAAGGTGATAGAATGCTGTACAATCAGGCCAGAAATGTATTAACAAGGGAGATCAGAGCAGCAAAAAGAAACTACTCTGAAAAGCTAAGGAACCAGTTCTCAACAAATGAACCAGCAAACATGTGGAAAACTCTTAAAAACATCACTGGCTACAGCAAACCACCTTCCCAAGCTGAAGGAAATCAGCAACTGGCAGATGATCTGAATGTGTTCTACTGCAGGTTTGAAAGGAAACTACAGCCACCTATCCCCACAACCTCCATCCCAGACACACCAACAACAGCCAAACCTCCTACAACTGAACCCATCGCATTGGGTTCACAACCCCTGGTGATCACAGAAAAGGAAGTGCAAGATCTATTTCACAGACAGAAGCCAGGAAAAGCACCAGGTCCAGACAAGATAACTCCTTCTTGCTTAAAAGTCTGTGCTGACCAATTGGCCCCCATCTTCACCCAAATCTTCAACAAGTCACTGGAGATATGCCATGTTCCTTCTTGCTTCAAACACTCCACTATCATCCCAGTGCCGAAGAAGCCCTCCATCAAGGAACTGAATGACTACAGACCAGTTGCTCTAACATCTGTAGTTATGAAAACCTTTGAAAGGCTAGTGATGTCCCACTTGAAAACCATCACGGATCCACTGTTAGACCCCCTGCAATTTGCATACCGAGCAAATAGATCGACAGATGATGCTGTTAATATGGCTTTGCACTTCATCCTACAACATCTTGAATCTCCAAATACCTATGCAAGGGTCCTCTTTGTAGACTTTAGTTCAGCATTCAACACCATCATACCAGACATTCTTCTAACTAAACTAAATCAGCTAGCGGTACCTGAACACACTTGTAAGTGGATCACAAGCTTCCTAACAGAAAGGAAGCAGCAGGTGAAGCTAGGCAAAATCACATCAGATACCTGTACAATTAGCACAGGGGCCCCCCAAGGCTGTGTACTCTCACCACTTCTCTTCTCTCTATATACCAATGACTGCATCTCAAACGATTCATCTGTTAAACTACTGAAGTTTGCAGATGATACAACAGTGATTGGCCTCATTCGAGACAACGATGAAACCGCATACAGACGGGAGGTTGAACAACTAGCCTTGTGGTGCGACCGGAACAATCTGGAACTGAACACACTCAAAACTGTAGAAATGGTGGTAGACTTTAGGAGAAACCCTCCCATTCTACCACCTCTTACAATACTAGACAACACAGTATCAACAGTAGAGACCTTCAAATTTCTAAGTTCCATCATATCTCAAGACCTAAAATGGTCATCTAACACCAAAAACGTCATCAAAAAAGCACAACAAAGAATGTTCTTTCTGCGCCAACTCAGGAAGCTCAAACTTCCCAAGGAGCTGCTGATACAGTTTTACAGAGGAATTATTGAGTCTGTCATCTGCACCTCTATAACTGTCTGGTTTGGTTCTGCAACCCAACAAGACAGACACAGACTTCAGAGAATAATCAGAACTGCAGAAAAAACAATTACTGCCAACCTGCCTTCCATTGAGGACCTGTATACTGCACGAGTCAAAAAGAGGGCCGTGAAAATATTTACTGACCCCTCACATCCTGGACATAAATTGCTTCATCTCCTACCCTCAAAACGCCGCTATAGAGCACTGCACACCAAGACAACTAGACACAAGAACAGTTTTTTCCCGAACGCCATCACTCTGCTAAACAAATAATTCCCTCACCACTGTCAAACTACTCACTAGGCTGCATTACTACTACTATTAGTTTTTCTCATCGTTCCTATCACCCATCTCCTCCCACTTATGACTGTATGACTGTAACTTGTTGCTTATATCCTTACGATTTATATTCATATTGATTGTTTCCTGATTGCTTACTTGAACCCTATGACAACCATTCTTGACAAATGTATCTTTTCTTTTATGTACACTGAGAGCATATGCACCAAAGACAAATTCCTTGTGTGTCCAATCACACTTGGCCAATAAAGAATTCTATTCTATTCTATTCTATTCTTGATCTGCTACAGCAAGTTTTTATTCATTGTCCTTGCATCAGTTCCGGGCCCAAGGCCCTGAGCATCCATCCTTGTTAAATTCTGCTTTTATTGGAGGTATATAACACACTATTCATGCAATCAAATGCCTAACTGTGGAAATAAGCAGTGGTAATATGTGTGTGGATAATTGAGTATACTATTATGCAAAGTGCAACATAAAAAAAGAAAAAAAAGTAATTGCTATAGCTTTGTAGCAATTAAATAAAATCTCGTCTGGAGATTTAATGCAAATGTCCATGAATTTTCTTGGCAACACTATAGAACTGATTTACCTGTACCTGTATTCTGGGATATTTATTTGTCTGCCTGTCTTAAAACCCTACAGTTTTCCATAGATCTTACAACTCAATATTGATCAGATCTGATCCTGGCTTTTTTTTCATGATTAACCAATGTTCAAAGTATCGGTAAAGTCTGAAATAAAAATAACATCTTCGGTAAGACAATTCTAATTCTGTAATTAAGATGAATATTTTACCAAAGGTTTTATTTTTATTTGAGACTTTAGTGATGCTTACAAGATTAGCAAATGTTGCTTAGGTGTTATTACTCACTGAGATATTTAGATGTAGTCAAAGTTTTCCTTATAAAAGAGAATACTGTAGCTTGCTTTGCACATTATGATAAGCCTTTGTGTGACTCTTTTAGTTTTGTCTTAGTGAGTGCATGGATCCAGTCATTTGTGGCCTATTCAGTCAACTTTGATTCAACATCGTGTCCAATTTTTTTTTTAAATTTTTTCATTTATTTGTCAAACATGGATAGTAGTAGTTTGTATAAACATAAGTAAAAAGTAACGATAAAAGAAGAATATAGGACAGTAGGACAGGGACGGTAGGCACAGTGGTGCGCTTATGCATGCCCCTTACAGACCTCTTAGGAATGGGGAGAGGTCTACTGTAGACAGTCTAAGGTTAAAGTTTTTGGGGTTTGGGGAAGAAACCACAGAGTCAGGTAGTGCATTCCAGGCATTGATCACTCTGTTGCTGAAGTCGTATTTTCTGCAGTCGAGTTTGGAGCGGTTTACATTTAGTTTGAATCTATTATGTGCTCGTGTATTGCTGTGGTTGAAGCTGAAATAATCATCAACAGGAAGGACATGTGAACTACATTTAGATCAGATTGGAGGTGACGTAGTTGTAAATTGTCTAATCCCAGTATTTCAAGTCTGGTGGAATAAGGTATTTTGTTGTGAGCAGAGGAGTGAAGGACTCTTCTTGTGAAATATTTCTGGACTCCCTCAATTGTATTAATGTCCGATATGCAGTGCGGGTTCCAGACAGATGAGCTGTATTCCAGAATTGGTCTAACAAATGTTTTGTATGCTCTGGTTAGCAATGTAATGTTGCCAGAGAAGAAGCTACACAAGATTAGATTAACAACTCTTAGTGCCTTTTTGGCAATGTTGTTACAGTGGGCTCTAGCACTTGGGTCGTTGGATATGAGTAGTCCAAGGTCTCTGACTTACTTTGTCTTTTCTATCAGAGAAGCTGCATCTATGTGTGGGTTTATTCACAAGCAACCTTTCCACAATGTTTTCTTACAGTGGAAGAGAAAAAGAATAGCGTTGGTTTGATGGAATGCAATGAAAAGGTGGAATCCCAGCCAGGAGGGTGTGCAACTCAGAAGGAATAAGAGGAACTCAGCCCAGATATCATGTGTGACAGAAAGAAGGAGATGATAGCCCTGCCCTAATAGTTTCCTAATAGTTCACAGCAGGGGTGAAATGCTACCGGTTCGGCCTGGTTTGGGTGTACCGGTAGTTATAAATTGTCTGATCCCAGTATTTCAAGTCTGGTGGAATAAGGTATTTTGTAGCGAGCAGAGGAGTGAAGGACTCTTCTTGTGAAATATTTCTGGACTCTCTTGATTGTATTAATGTCTGATATGCAGTGCGGGTTCCAGACAGGTGAACTGTATTCCAGAATTGGTCTAACTAATGTTCTGTATGCTCCAGTTAGCAGTGTAATATTGCCAGAGAAGAAGCTATGCTTCTTGTATATTCTTGTATATTCTTGAATATCAGCTTAAATAAATCTTCTGTGCTTCAACCTAACTAATGGTCCTGAGTCTTTGTGCCTGACAGTGGTAATTGGAGAAAGAGGTTCCATTGAGTCCAATATCCAGAACCCTGCTTTCCACCATGACTAAGCAGATATCTCTGGAAAGCCCAGGAGTTGGGCATCAAAATAAATAAATACCAACATTACTATTCAATGCCACAAGTGTGATTTGCAATGAAATACATTTCAGTCACTTGGCTATGCCCTTTCATGCAGGGGCGGGCTTCAAACATTTTAGCAAGGGGTTCTCTGCCCAGTTGCTGGGTGGGCATGACCATGGTGGGCGTGACCTAGTCAGCCTCCTCCACCACGGCCGGGGGGAGTGTTTTTACCCTCCCCGGCAGGGGCGGGTTCCTAATTTTTTTACTACCACTCTGGGCGTGGCTTATTTTGTGGATGTGGCTTGCCAGCCATGTGACTGGGTGGGCGTGGGTTGCCGGTCATATATTAGTTATTTCAGAGAGATGTTACTACTATTTTTGCTATTTTATACCTTACATGAAAAGCTTTGCATACAAAGTGTGTGTTACACCATGGCACACAGCAACCTTTATATGCAGAAAATGCTATAGTTAAAAGACAAGCAAGTCTCATACAGCATTTTTGGTTTCAGTCATGGATTCCTTAGACAAAAATATTGAGGACTGTTAAAAGAACAGTATCTTTTAACAGTCCTCAATGTTTTTGTCTAAAGAATAACAATATAAAGCGGTATAAAATTAACAGTATAAAAGATTAAGCTTTCGGAAAATGCCCACTTTGGGAAGCTTTAGGCATTTAAAAAAATGGCGGCACCCAGGCACCAGCAACCGACTGCACCGGTACTGTGATGTCATCAGCAGGCCGCTACCGGTGCTATAGAGTGGACCGCACCGGTAGGAACCCACCACTGCTCCCCAGGCTCCGGAGGCTTTCCTTGAGCCTCTGGGAGGGTGAAAACTGCTTCCCCAGCCTCCGGAGGCCTTCCTGAACTTCTGGTAGGCCCATTTTTCACCCTCCCTGAGCCTCCGTGTGCGCCCTACACTTATCTGCATCCAAAACTGGCTGCGTGGGGACTCCTGGGAGGGGCGGGGTGGGATGGGCGGGGCTAGCCAGGAGTAAGATTTGGGGGTTCTCAGAACTGCACAGAATCTTAGCTAGAGGTTCTGCCAAACCCCTGCAAACCCCCAGCAGCCCACCCCTGCTTCCATACAAACTCTTACCCAAGAATCAGTCACTCTTCCTCAGAATAAAATGTTTGAGTCAAAGGCAATTTTCAAGGGAAAATTCAGCACAGTTTGCCTTTTGGGTACAATGAAGCCTCCTCCTCCTCCTCCTCCTCCTCCTCCTCCTCCTCCTCCTCCTCCTCCTCCTTACTATTTACATACTGTCACAGTGTGAATATTGTCAGTTGTATGTCTATGCAGGGTGATGCACCCCTATCTAATATTATGGTACATTCCAATACAAGCAGAACACGTGATATGATCTTGTATGCATGTCCATATTCCTAATCCACCATTATTATTATTTTTTTTTGACTTGGCTCTTGACCTGAACGGTCGCGTTTTCTTAGCAAAGATGTAATTATTCAGGGTTTATTGTTTTTGTACTGAAATAAATATTTTCTATTAGACTTTTAATCTCGGCTTTATTTCTAACTGTCTGAATTCCAAGTAAAGATCCAAATCACCTCTATGAGATTTTATTCTCATCTCTCAACACATACTGGTAATAGAAAGACTACATTACTATTTATATAATCAAGAAAAAGGACAGAGTGCTTGAAAATAAATCCTTGATACTAAAGAAGGGCTAATGACTACACCATTTTCCTTTTCTTTTCAATGTGTCACTGAAGAGGTTCTTAAAACAGATGAAATGTTATTGCTTGCCATTAAAAACTAGTTCGGTTAAATAAGAAAATAATGCGCTTCCCTCATGAGCTTTAATTGATTGATTGGGTGGGAGAGGGATATGCAAATCATTTCATTATTTGTTCTCAGCAACTTGGCAGACCTCAGCACAGTTCCTTGCTGATGGATCTGTGATCCTCACAAAGAGAATTGTTTCTTCACTTTTCGGTTGAGAAAAAAAAGCTCATTTCTTTCCTAAGGATATATGAGCCATGGTTTTGCCTTCTGTGTTGGTCTGATGTTGCCGTAGAGACGATTTCAATGTTTATGTTGTTCTTTTCACCAGTAAATGATACAGAATTAAAAATGTAAGAGGTTCCGTGTAAGCTGATTTCCCCGAGGCAAGTCTTTAGGCCACATCAGACTGTTTTAGAAGCAGTGGGCCCAAAACGAGAAAACTATTCCTAGGTTTTGCATTTCATTTTTTTAGAGAAGCCAAACTTCCAGACAGCAGGAATGGATATTTGGAGAGCTGTAATTCAACAAATCAGCAAACAAAGGACAAGGCTGAAACAACGTGCACTTTTATTGTTAAGCATCCATGTGGGGTCCAGAGGGGCCCAGTCCCATTCTTGGAGACAAAGATATTGTAGGAGATTAGCATGCTGCTTTGAAGAGTGTCAAATTATCATATGCTTAAATAATACTTTCAGGAAATGAGATGAGACAATGGAGATAGTGGATAGCCAGGGTGGGATTCAGCCGGTTTGGACCGGTTCGGGTGAACTGGATGCTAATTTTACATCTGATTCACTGAACTGGTAGTTGCAAGGACTGGCTGACCCCACCCACCCCTCCCAGGAGTCTCCATGCGGCCCGTTTTGGATGCCAGGCAAGTGCAGGGCCCGCACGGAGGCTCTGGGAGGGTGAAAAATGGGCCTTCCGGAAGTTCTGGGAGTCTGGAAATGGGACTGTTTCCATCCTCCGGAGGGCCTCTGGAGCCCGGGGAAGGCCGTTTTCACCCTCCCGGAGGCTCGAGGAAAGCCTCTGGAGCTTGGGGAGGGTGAAAACGCCCCCCCACCATGGTGCAGGAGGCCGAGTAGGCCATGCCCACCATGGCCATGCCCACCCAGCAACTGGGCAGAGAACCCCTTGCTAAAATTTTTGAATCCCACCCCTGGATCATATCACCAATTCTCCATGGAAAATTGGTATATGCAATCAGCACCACAGTGGGTCCACCCAAAGTACAGAATTTGTACGTGAACTTGTACTTCATGTGAATTGTTAATACTTTATGCTGCACTGGTAAGACCACACTTGACATACTGCATCTAGTTCTGGTCATCACAATAAAAAAAAAGATGTTGAGATTCTAGAAGGAGTGCAGAGAAGAGCAAGAAATATGATTAGGGGATTGGAGATTAAAGCATACAATGAATGGTTGCAGGAACTGGATATGTCTAGTCTAACAAAGAGAATGACTAGGAGTGATATGTAGCAGTCTTTCAATATTTGACAGGCTGTCACAGAAAAGAGAGGGTCAGCTTATTCTCCAAAGCACCTGAGGGCAGGACAAGAAGTATTGGATGGAATTTTAGCAAAGAGAGATCCAGTCTAGAATTAAGGAGAAACTTTCTGACAGTGAGAACAATTAATAATGGAATGACTTGCCTGTGGAAGTTGTGGCTTCTCCATAACTGGAGGTTTTTAAGAAGAGATTGGATAAACCATTTGCCCAGAATGGTTTAGGGCAGTGATGGCGAACCTTTTTTTGCTCGGGTGCCAAAAGGGTGCGTGCGCACGCAATAGCATGTGTGTGTGTGCACACACCCATAATGCAATGCCCTGCCCCCACACATACACACACAACCCCCCTTCGCTGCCCTCCCGGGCATGCGCACAGGGCTCACTGAAGCCTCCGGAGCCTGTGGATGGCGAAAAATGGGTTCCAGTTGATTTTTGGCTTTCCGAAAGGCGGTGGGGAGGTCATTTTTGCCTTCCCCAGGCTTCAGAAAATCCTCTGGAGCCTGTGGATGGCGAAAAACGGACCCAACGGCCCAACCGGAAGTATGGAAATGAACTTCCGGTTAGGCCATTGGGCCGTTTTTCACCCTCCCCAGGCTCCGGAGGCTTTCCTGAAGCCTGGGGAAGGCGAAAACGACCTCCCACCACCCTCTGGAAGGCCAAAAATCAGCTGGCCACATGCTGGAGCTGACATAGGGCAGCGCCTCGCATGCCCTTAGATATGGCTCCGCGTGCCACAGATTTGCCATCACGGGTTTAGGGTCTCCTATTTGAGTTCCTGTCCTAATGTCCTAATATTCATACCTCTTTTACTCTTATTCATGCTTGTAATATTACATATATATTCAATCATGTTTTACTGTTTGCACTTTGCTTATAATCATATATGCTTGACAAATAAACAAATACAAATACAAATACAGAGGATTGGACTTGAAGACCTCCAAGTTCCTATCCAATTCTGTTATTCTGTAATTCTGAACGCAAGTAGCTTTCATGATTTTTTAAACCAAACTGCACATGAAAGCCTGGCAAGCAGCTTATGTCTAGACAAGCTGCATTTGAAGCAGAAATATTTGGCATTCTGTCATATTTCAGCTCAGCTACAGTAGCCCATAATGCTTTCTGATGATAGTCTTGGTTTGCTTACAAGAGAAAGTTGATTGCACTATTAGCGGAAGGGTCAATATCAATTTCTGTTGCCTTATTCTCTATGCCAATCTGTTTATCTGCGTGTTCCAGAAGCGCAGAGTCAAGCAGGAAAAAAATATGTGAGGATCCTCAGATTTGCTGATTTAGGGTTTTTTTCCCCCTTGTTTGTTTTGCACACGGATGAAATTTTAACAGCCTGACTCCTTCCAGCTGTTCCGTGTCTCCTTCTTTAAAAATACATTAGGCGCTCAAGGATAGAAACACACTCCCACCACAAATGAAGAATCTGTCTCACTTCTTCGGAGATTTGCCTCTGAGGTGAAAATGGATACTTCTTCAGAGGGCATGAAATGAAACAAAGATCAATGCTTGAAGTGTCATTTCGGAAGGGTTATTCCTTAATAAGGTTGCGCAATTCTCGGAAAGCTTATTGTAAGCATGTTCTTTTAAGATCTCTCTTTTTGGAAATGAAGATTTATGAGCTTGCAGCTGGACTGAACAGAGTTTGGAGAAGACCTATTTGGAGAATGGCAAAAAGGGGAGCAAAAAAAAAATCAATTGATGGACCCAAATGAAATTATATAGCAGAAATCCATCACTTTTTCCAAGCTGAACGGACACATGGTCTACCATCAACATAACAATGGATGTCACCAAAATTATTTAATTTTAATTCAACCTGATTCATGATATGCAGATAAATCCCCAACTTTTTAAAAATAATTTCCCCCTTCTGTTAATTTCAATTTACAATTCAGAGCCAGGTTTAAGGGGGCTCTACTATAAAAAGCTCTGAGGCACAGCCCGTCTTTCCTTTGGCCATTGAAGTTCTACCAAAGCTTTTCCTTGCTCGAATGAAGGCATATATATGTATCACAGGATCTTGCAGGATCCAATCTGGGTCGGTCACCAGGACCAGAGGTTTAGACTTCTGAGTTTTCTGTCTCGCACTGGAGCCCATCCTCAGAGAATTTCTCTCTAGTAGAATGTTTTCTTTGCTTCTGTTAATGTCAACTTGCAAAGCATTCCTGGCCTGCTCTCGAGTTGCTATAGGCAAAGGGGGATGGGAAACTGACGAAGCAGCACGGCAGCCAAAACAGAAGCACATTCCAGACATATCTCTCTCAAGGCTGTCTCCCAGGATTACCTACAGTGGCAGGAGGGGAGTGATCTCTACAACCCCCAAAATTGCTCTGTTGGCAAATGTGATTGATGACACACCCTGGGGGGAGGAGGGAAACAGGGTCATGATTGGCACATAAATTACGTGGGGTCAGAGTTGGCGTCACCTGGAATGTGCCGACATGAAGCTCCTAATAAATAACTGGATTTCTTTTGAAGATTGGCTCGAGGCTCATGATTTAATTAGGGCATCCGTTGAAACCCTGACAGCTTACTTATTTATCTGACTTATATTCCCATTTTTATTTGTACAACTCAAGTTAGCATATCTGTTCTTTCCTCCTCCTATGAGGAACAGCAACTCATACCCATGACAAGAACTCTATGAGGTGGGTTGGGCTGAGATAGAGTCATCCAGCCTGAAGTCTTAACAGCCAGCTTCTTATACTGGCAGTTTGCCCCTGAGAAAGACTATATTTAAGGGAGGATTAGTCTGTTTGCTCTCTTCATATCTGTTCTGGCACTTGAACCATTACATTAAACTGCCTTTCTGATTTACTTCTTTGTCAGAGTCCAGACTCTGTCATTCAGAAAGAGAAGGGGGGTTCTGGCTCTGTTTGATCAAAAGGTTATACATATCCGGATCCCAGACACCTGAGAGCTTCTTCATCTTAAGATAAGGTTTTATGGGGGGTATCAGGATCCCAGACACCTGGGAGCCTCTTCATCTTAAGATAAGGTTTTATGGGGGGTAATTGAACGGAAGAGTGAGGCTGGGAAACGGATCCATCTGTCAAACATTTGTGGATTCATTATGCTGAATGGGGTGGGGTGTTAAGCTTAAAAGACTTGTCTTGCCCGAAGGCATTTTAGACCTTGCTTTGAATTGAATGGTTGTATACAGATGCAAAATAAAGGAAATCCTTTTGAAAACCTTGACTGGTCTCAAAAGTTTGTTCCTTGCTTGTGGCTGGAAGACAATCCTTACATTCTTAGTCAGAATTAATCCAGCAGTGGCACCCAATGAGACAAAAACAGGGGATGTCATATTTCCTTTTTCCTCTCTTCAGGGTGTCATGTGTTACTATATAGCAGTGATGGTGAACCTATGGCATGCGTGCTGGAAGTGGCACGCAGAGCCATCTCTCTGGGCATGTGGGCCATCGGCCACTGCTCTTTCGGGTTCCGGCATGCTGGCCAGCTTGTCTTCATGCGTGTGGGAGCGCCAGAAATCAGAAGACCAGATGTCCCATGCGCACGCGCAAACCACAAACTGGAAGATCATCTTCCTGGTGCGCGCATGCGCACAGGGCGGCTGCTCTTCCAGTTTCCAGCATGCGCATGCACGCATGCACACGCACGCTCCCGTTTTGGCACTCGGTGCTGAAAAGGTTCGCCAACACTATATAGTATGCTAGGTGTAAGGAGTCTAAGAAATTACATTTCCTGAGGACTGCTGTAGACTTCTCTTGAGCCATTTATGACAATGCAAAGTTCTTTCCCAGTGGGAGTAGTGGACGCCTTGCCTGCATTTCCATTCTGCCAAATATGATTTGCTGGCAATGTTCACAAAATGAGATGGGGGTAGGCAGAGTGGCAGAGGAATTCATTGCTCAAGTGCTGATCATTCTGGCTGACCGGACTTGGAAAGAGCTACATTATTGACAGAGGTGATAATTAATCTCACAGAAGAGACATTTGATCTTTCCCCGGACATCAGACATTAGAAAAAAACCCGCAGTTTAAAAGTCTAAGTAAAAATATTTATTTTGGTACAAAAACAATAAATCCTCATTTGTTTACATCTCTAATATAAAAGTGCGTCTTCTCTCAATGGAAGACAGAGGAAGAAGGACAGAGTGGAGAAAGGAATGCACACATGCATACAAGAACATATTAATCACGTGCTCGGGAATAAACCATTATATTGAATAGGGATGCATCTCCCTGCATATACATGTAACAGGCAATAAACACACTGTGACAATTATGGGCAACTTGTAGATGTTCAAGGCTCTTTTCTATTCTTGGCTGCAGATTTTTGCTGGAAGCAGGGACATTTCCTCCTAGAACATTTTATTTTACTTTTGAATGAAAACCTTGCAGCAAACTATTACAGCAAAGACAAAACAAAACCCTGCAGCAGTAAATTATCACAAATGCAATTATGTAGGCTATCTATGTGATATTTTGCACACAAAGTATATGCATAACATACAAAGGACCTTAACATTATTGGAGAGGGACTGTCAGAGCCAACCATATATTTTTATAGTGTGGTGACCAAAACTGGGTGCCGTATTCTAGGTGTGGTCTTACTGAGGCTTTATAGAGTGGTATTAGAACCTCCCTTGATCTTGATTGTATCCCTCTGTCAATGCAATTTAGGATTGTGTTGGCTTTTTTGGCTTAGTTGGTTGCCGCACACTGTTGGCTCATATTTACTTGGTTGTCCTAACCTTGTCCTCTTGTGTCTATGACTCCCGGCTGATCCTCTGCTTGACCTTTCCTCCTCCCACTAGTCTCTCTTTGTCATGGGTCACCTTAAATACACAACCTTAGTTCAGAGATATTAAGAACAGATGCTGAAGGTGACATACTGGGCAAAGAACTGAAAAAGTACACAGCAGAGTATAAAATGCAAAGTGTCATCTCATCTCCCTTACATAGACAACATGTCTAGATAAGCTCCTTAGATCACCCCTTCAATTTATCTTTATTTTATAAGGCTCTCCCTTAAACCCAAATATTTTTGCTCCTATTTCCGTTTTGGGATTCAACTCAACTGTGCCATCAGTCATGTCCAGTGGATGGCTGTACTGGTGAGACTAAGTATCCTCAAGGTGACCATTGAATCCCATCTTCTTTAGTTTTATCTCATTTGAGGCAAAGTACTATTTAACCCAATGAGTAGAAAAGACCACCAAATGCATCTGATTTGTCACATTTTGAATCCAACAAAGTAAGAGCCCAGGTGGCACAGCGGTTAGAGGCAGTACTGCAGGCCACTTTAGCTGACTGTGTTCCGCAGGTCAGCGGTTCAAATCTCACCGGCTCAAGGTTGACTCAGCCTTCCATCCTTCCGAGGTGGGTAAAATGAGGACCCAGATTGTTGGGGGCAATGTAAAATATACATTGCTTACTGGTGTAAACCGCTTAGAGAGTGCTTGCACTGTGAGGCGGTATATAAATCTCACAAAATAAATAAATAAATAAATAAATCCTTTATCATCAGGGATGTGCATTTCGGCTGACAACTTTCCTTACACCTTGAGTAGCATGGTAAGATCCAGATTTTTTTAAAAAAGACAGGTAGAAACAGGTCATAAATTCC
>JALIGW010000020.1:15900824-15915824 GCA_023053685.1 Diadophis punctatus similis
ATGGGGGAGCGGGGGGCATTGAATTATGGGTGTGGGCACGCTTGTGCGCGCAATAGCGCACGGGCGTGCACTTTCGGCACCCGAGAAAAAAAAGGTTCGCCATCACTGCCCTATGCCATTCTGGACAAACGGCTGTCCAATACCTTCTTGAAAACCTCCAGTAATAGAACATGCACAACTTCCGGAAGTAAGCCATTCCACTGATTGATTAATTAATTAATTAATTAATTGGGGACATTTCTTTCTTTCTTTGTTATTGCATGGCTAGTCTAGTGAAGAGAAGGACCAGGGGAGACAGGATAGCAGTCTTCCAATATTTGAGAGGCTGCCACAGAGAGGGGGGGGGTCAAGCTATTTTCCAAAGCACCGGAAGGCCAGACAAGGAGTAATTGATGAAAACTGATCAAGGAGAGATTCAACCTAGAAATAAGGAGAAATTTTCTGACAGTGAGAACAATCAACCAATGGAACAGCTTGTCTTCAGACGTTGTGGGAGCTTCATCACTGGAGGCTTTCAAGAAGAGATTGGACTTCCATTTGTCAGAAATGGTGTAGGGTCTCCTATTCAGGCATGGGGTTGATGACCTACAAGGTTTCTTCCAACTCTGTTAATCTGTAATCTGTAAAGCAAAGGTGCTTTTGGGACAACCATGACCTGGATGACTGAGACTCTCCATGGATGGTTCAAGTTCTGGTGTGCCAAAATCACTGAGGATACTCCTTGGAGGGCTAGCTCAATGACATTGAAGAACACCAGAACCAGGATCTCTCCACTTATCAAACAAGATCAGATAGATGATCTCTGGGAATTCTTCCTCGAGAAGGTCCTTGGAGGCATAGCCGGCAATTTTGGGGAGGGAGTGAAGAGAAGCAGGAGAGACTCTCCTATTCACATGTGATAAATGAAGACTAAATTAAAGGAGTGTGTCCAGGGGAGTGGAACTAGGAAATGAAAAAAATATTATCACCCCACAACAACTGGAGGAGAAGAAAGATGCCACCATCTCCAAATTAAACTATGATGCTATGGGAGAAGGCAATGGTAGGGGGATGACAGAAAGGATTGATGTGCTCATGGTTGTAGTTAAAACTCACGAAAATCACTGGATCTTAGGATTGGGGGAGGAGTTCATTAACGCAATGTATAACAAATCAAGAACAAAATATCTAGTCATATTTTAGATAGGTCTTTAATTACTGTATATTATGGGAACTGCACATTGTTGACAATGCCAATATTCAGGAGTTTCCACTTATGAGGCTGTCATGGTTTCAGAGACTTGAATAGAATAGAATAGAATAGAATAGAATAGAATAGAATAGAATAGAATAGAATAGAATAGAATAGAATTCTTTATTGGCCAAGTGTGATTGGACACACAAGGAATTTGTCTTTGGTTCATATGCTCTCAGTGTAAATAAGAAGAAAAGATACATTTGTCAAGAATCATGAGGTACAACACTTAATGATTGTGATAGGGTACAAATAAGCAATCAGGAAAAAATCAGTATTGATATAAATCGTAAGGATACAAGCAATAAGTTATAAGTGGGAGGAGATGGGTGATAGGAACAATGAGAAGACTAATACTAATAATAACCCAGCCTTAGTGAATAGTTAGACAGTTTGGCCCCTCTTTCTTTGATACCTAGTTTCCAAGAAAAGTAAGACTTTAATCGTGGTGCAAGAATGCTATAAGTGCATTCTAAATGGTTGCTGCCAGTTATGGAATATTGTGGTTTGGCAAGGAGCTATTTCTTCTCAAGTACAGTAAAACCTCATTGTTTTGTCCAGGTGGGAACCCACAGAAGCCTTTGGCTTTTTTTTTTACTGAGAGTGACAAATGAAGTGACAAATGAAGCCTTGTTTGTTTGTTGTGACTCAAGAGGGCTTGCCGTTAACAGCTTGCAACGTCTGTGCCCACCAGGGGCGGGTTCCTAATTTTTTACTACCACTCTGTGGGCGTGGCTTATTTTGTGGGTGTGGCTTGCTGGCCATGTGACTGGGTGGGAGTGGCTTCTCGGACTGCTGAAGGGAGGGGAACTGAGATAGGTCCTGCCGCCCATTCCCCCTCCACTCAGCAGCTCGAGAAGCCTGGAACGTGCAAAAATGCCTAGGATCTTCACCTACTGGCTTCTCGGACTGCTGAAGGGAGGGGAATGGAGATAGCTCCTGCCGCCCGTTCTTTCAGCGTCTCACACGCTCCCTCAGCCATCCTCCCCTGCTTGGACTCACTGTGGGTTAGGAAGGCAGCGCATGCGCAGTGCTGGAAGCTCGGCTTCTGGGCATGCACAGAAGAATTTTTTTTTTAATTTAAAAAATTTTAAAAATGTAAAATTTAAATTTAAAAATCTAATTTTTTTTTAAATGGCGGCGCCCAGGCACCGGCAACCGACCGCACCGGTACTGTGACGTCACCAGCGGGCCGCTACCGGTGCTATAGAGTGGACCGCACCTGTAGGAACCCACCACTGGTGCCCACACAAACCTTTTCAGTTTTCCTTGACCTCAAGTGAAGATTCTATCAGCTGGTGAGAATGATGGAGTGGATATTAACACCCTGGAGAAAATACTTCTCTGAAGTTCCCTGCTCAGCTTTTGTTTTAAAAGCTAAGTTGTAAGAAGGCAGAATGAAAGAGGCGTTCAGTTGGCTGAAGGTGATAAGCAAGCAACTCAACGGCTGATAATAATGGTACCAATAAAGGAGAATCTTTGTAGTTCAGGGTTGAAATGATGTTTCATTACCCAAGCTAGGTAACATCACCAGTTTGGGTAATGAAATGTCTGCAAGAAAACAAGCAAGCTCAAAGAGCATCAAGGACTCATCAGGTTTAATAATGTTTAGAACCACACAGAGTTTCATTGGATGGTCTTCAGAGTTCCTTTAATGTTAATACAAGTTATCGGTTTTTGAAGAAGATAACCAGATGGCTCATTTCAATAAAAATGTGATGAGTCCCATTATTTGAAACAAACACAGATTGTCCTGTTAGACTTTTTTCTTTTGGAAACCAATGTTTCATAATCTCCTGTACTAGCAAATCAAAATGTGGAATTTGATATTTCCTGATGCTTGCCAGTCCATGAAGAAGTATGGTGTGAATTTTCATTGCTGTCAACAAATATTTCCTTCCTTCCTTTTTTCTGATATATGGCAAACCTACACGCACAAATCAGGGGGAAAAGTATAAAAATATGAGCATAAATTATCTTTATATATGAAAGAATGAAAAAGTGAACTTGATCATCACCAAAACATTGCAGTTAGCTCAGTTTCTTGAAAATGAAAACAGAAAGAGATAGAAACAAGGAGATTAATATTTCAAAGGCAGTTTGTACATAATTCATTTCAAAGTTATTAGTTCCCTCTTTTAATAGAGGCTAATAGGAAAGTTAGCTTTAAGGATGCTGGGTTTTTTAAAATGAATTTTTAATTGATGAGTTCTAATGTTTTAATTAGAACTCAAACTATTGTTTTTTTTACTGGTTGCCAAGTAGAATGCTGCATTTTGTGAAATAGCAGATAAAAGAAAATAAATTAATAATCTTGGTAGCCTTATTTTCATTCATTTTTTTTCTAACTTGGAAAGCAATTTTTCCCCCCAGAAAAAAAGGAAATTCAAAGCAACTGATCATTTTGGTTGTTCTTTTCTGCACTTCCTTCAATTCTCCATGGATTATTTGAGATGCAGGGATAAGAATAATAGACAATATTTAAAGTGCAGATACACCAAAGTCTAAGTATGGAAGTCCATTCAATTTCCATTATTTTTTTATATGAAGAAACTGTTTTCCTCACTTGTGTAATCCTAGACTTGTCTCCTATGATATAAACCGCACCCAAAGAACTTGCCAGATGTAACTTCAATGTGATTTGCTGCCAGGGGCACTTTGTATAAGAAATAAATTGTGACAACAGTTTAACAGTAGTTTAAAAGACTACTCCTTATAAAGCCCTACAAATTGTGTGTGTGTGGGGGGGGGAGAGAGAGAGACAGAGAGAGAGAGACAGACACACACACACACACACACACACACACACACACACACACACACACACACACAGACAGACAGACAGAGACAGAGAGAGACAGCCCTACAAATTGTGTGTGTGGGGGGGAGAGAGAGAGAGACAGAGAGAGAGAGAGAGAGAGAGACAGAGAGAGACAGACAGAGACAGAGAGAGAAAGCCCTACAAATTGTGTGTGGGGGGGTGGGGAGAGAGAGAGACAGAGACAGAGAGACAGAGAGAGAGACAGAGAGAGAGACACACACACACAGAGAGAGACAGAGACAGAGAGAGATATCCCTACAAACTGTGTGTGTGTGGGGGGGGAGAGAGAGAGAGACAGAGAGACAGAGAGAGAGAGACAAAGAGACAGAGAGACAGAGACAGACACACACACACACACACACACACACACAATTTTAAAGGAGGATGAAAAGGAGCAAATATGGAGGATCTGTTCAAATTTCACAGAGTTGGAGTGCACATCAACTATTTATTATTACGGTTGATCACACAGCCAGCCAGATGTTTAGACTAGATTTGGCATTTTGTCTATTTATCGAGACCTTCCCAAAGATCTGGGATAGGCAGATGTTGATGTTTATGATAAAATAAAAAGTGCTTTTTGCCATTTCCTGATGGTGATGTTATCAATGCCGATGGTGTTCAAGTGGTGCTTCAGATTTTTGGCGATAGCACCCAAGGCGCCTATTACTCTTGGTAATATCTTTGCTTTACTTTGCTACAGTCATTCTACTATTTGCAGAATGCTTCGTATTTTGTGATTTTTGCCCCAGATCTTTCTCTTGTATTCTGATGTCTTCAAGCACTGCAATGTCCATTACCTAGAAAGACTTTTTTTTTGTTTTTCTTACCAACAATTGTTAAGTCTGGGCTATTATTATTATTAAAATCATACTAGGAATAATTTAATAGTCCCAACTGTTGAAAATACTGCACTGCATCTTGACAAACCGCTTGCCAAGAAGAGCTAATCTACATTTTATCTGCAATGCATCAGTGGTTTAAGTGCAGCCTGTTTTAGCATCTTTCAGAGAGCAAGAGAGAGAGAGAGAGAGAGAGAGAGAGAGAGAGAGAGAGAGAGAGAGAGAGAGAGAGAGAGAGAGAGAGAGAGAGAGAGAGAGAGAGCTGATGCCAGGAAAAAAAACAATGCTGCATCCATTTGTATCTCTAGCTGACCACTGGCTCAGAAGCTGACATTTCTCTGCACTAAAACCGTTCCAGAATTCCTTTTATGAAAGTTTTTAAAGACACTTTAAGCAAGCAAGTTCTGAACGTTGACATCAGACCAATATGAAAATCTGCTGTCACTTTCACATTCATGAAGCAAGCTTTTTTTTTTTTTGCTTTGCTTCGAGATATTAGCAGCATAGCATTTGTAGGTACCAGAACAATCAGGTATCCCAAATGGCTTTAGCAACTCTTCCTAAGTACATTACATTTCGAATAATAGATTCGAACAGCTTGATACATTGGGAGATGTATTGCCAACCTGCCTTCCATTGAGGACCTGTATACTGCACAAGTCAAAAAGAGAGCTGTGAAAATATTTACTGACCCCTCACATCCTGGACACAAATCGTTTCAACTCCTACCCTCAAAACGACGCTATAGAGCACTGCACACCAAGACAACTAGACTCAAGAACAGTTTTTTCCCAAACACCATCACTCTGCTAAACAAATCATTCCCTCACCACTGTCAAACTATTCACGAAGGCTGCATTACTATTACTGTTAGTCTTCTCATTGTTCCTATCACCCATCTCCTCTCACTTATGACTGTATGACTGTAACTTGTTGCTTGTATCCTTACAATTTATATTAATATTGATTGTTTCCTGATTGCTTATTTGTACCCTATGACAATCATTAAGTTTTGTATCTCATGATTCTTGACAAATGTATCTTTTCTTTTATGTACACTGAGAGCATATGCACCAAAGACAAATTCCTTGTGTGTCCAATCACACTTGGCCAATAAAGAATTCTATTCTATTCTATTCTATTCTATTCTATTCTATTCTATTCTATTCTATTCTATTCTATTCTATTCTATTCTATTCTATTCTATTCCATTCCATTCCATAGAATGAACGTACATGTATCTGTGGAGCTGAAGAGATAGAAGATCTTGACCCATATATTATTCGATTGTTGTTTGTATAATGGGACAAGAGATAAGTACCTTGGTCCACATATTAAATGTATGGCCCAGTGGGGAGGCCAATATTAAAACAACATACCTCATGTATGGCCAGAATCTGAAAACAACATTTAATACAGAACAATTTCTGACTAAGATGGTCCGACTGAGATCGGCATATGTGGGCCTGATTGGGGTAGATTGCAGGGGTGATACAGAAATATAGTGTTATGTCATTTTATTCTATTTTACATATTTACATATTAAATTATTGTATTTTATCCTATAACTATTGTATTTTACCCTAATCTCATTTTAAATTGTTTGTTTTGATTTTTATCGGTAACATGTGTTTGAACCTGTACGTTGATATGGCCTATAGTAGGGGTCGGCAACCTTAAAAACTCAAAGAGCCATTTGGACCCATTTCCCAAAGAAAAGAAAACACCGGAGCCACAAAACCTGGGTGGGCATGGCCATCTCGACGTCACTCCCACCGAGTCATATGATCCCCCCAGCTACGCCTACCCAGGTTTTGTGGCTCTGCTTTCTTTTCTATGAGAAAAAGGTATCTCTCTCTTTTCCCTCTGCAAACAAACAAACAAACAATAAAATAACACATCATTATAAAATTAAACTCGTAAAATTATCTGCTACAACGTCCTTCCTGTCAATGACTACTTCAGCTTCAACCACAACAATACACGAGCACATAACAGATACAAACTCAAAGTGAACCGCTCCAAACTTGACTGTAGAAAATACGACTTTAGCAACAGAGTGGTAAATGCCTGGAACTCACTACCCGACTCTGTGGTTTCGTCACCAAACCCCCAAAACTTTACCCTTAGACTGTCCACTGTTGACCTCACCCGATTCCTAAGAGGTCAGTAAGGGGCGTGCATAAGTGCACCAGCGTGCCTACCGTCCCTGTCCTAATGTTCCCGCTTATCAGTACCCATCTTATGTATACAAACAATGTTTTATCTATGTATATTACCAACATGTACTTGACAAAATAAACAAATAAATAAATAAAAATATATAAATTATGAAATAGATCACAGAAGGGAATATTTGCTCAACCTTACTTCAGCATGTTTTTGTTTAACCATATGATAATTTAGGATAGTTAGGAGAGATTTGGTCTTTAATAAAAGCCTTGCACTATTGTAAGAACATGGTTTTATTGTTATTCAGGATATATATATAAAGGTCAATTGACAGGGCATATTTTTAAAACTCAGTCAGTCTGCCCCATTCGTGCCATCAACAAATTCTAACTGGGCATTTCTTTAATAATCTGGATTAAATATAAACATGAAGTGCAAAGCAAAATAGTTGCATAGATTCATATAATGCTCTAAGTGTAAAACATTTTATGGAATTTTAGAAGCTCACAGTTCTAAATGAGTTCATAGTGGTTGGTCTAGGTCAGTGTTTCTCAACCTTGGCAGTTTGAAGATGTGTGGACTTCAACTCCCAGAATTCCACAGCCAGCAACGCTGGCTGTGGAATTCTGGGAGTTGAAGTCCACACATCTTCAAACTGCCAAGGTTGAGAAACACTGGTCTAGGTCCTAGGACTTAATAGTGGAAAATTCTATAGCACTTCAATCAAGGAAGATTGCAAGAGTCAGCACACACAGGTCTTATGCAAGCGAGCTGTTATAAATGATATCTTTTGTGCATTTGAAATATAATGCACTGAGTGTTAAGTTTTTTTAAAAAATTTGGTTGAGTGTGTGAAATGGTCCCTTGATGTCAGAATTAGTGAAGTAGTATCTTAAATAAACTTCACTAATTTACTTTCTGGCAAACAGATGTTTATGAGTGGCCAAGCCCACTACAAGTGGCCGTTTTTTGTAAATGGGCCAGCAACCCCAGATATGCTATTTTGTAAGAATGCCAACATGGTTTCAAACATTCAAATATGTCCCACCAGCCAAAATGTTGGACGTTTCCTCTGGAAAATAAAAATCCTTGCATGTAGATTTGTGATTGCAAATCTAGCTTGTGAAGTAAAAAGATCTAAACATTTTTTGAATTCTGGGCGCACAGGATCAGAAAATTATCCTAAAATGTAGCATGAATTCATGCTCTTTATCACTTACTCCTCTTACATTTCAAATTGCAAACCTTCCATATATCATGGTTATTGCCAGATGATCCCGTAGATATTGACCTCTACCACCCCGCATGGCTTTGAGCAATGGATGTTTGATGTAGAAGAGTCTTTTTGCAGTAAAATAGAGAATGTGCAGTCTAGATTTCCAGCCTTAGCTGGATCTATGTCAAAGGCACCACTGTCAGCCAACAGTAGAACAGAGTTGCCCAATATGCTCCTAGTGCAGCCAAAGCACGCTATTCTATATAAGCTAGGATCATGCAAGCCAGCATTATTGTTGACTGTGTCATGTTCAAGATTTCCACCATACATCACTCTCCCAGCTCATTCCCTGTCTTTTTCTTTTTTGTTTCACCAAAGAAACATTGGGAATAAACTAAGAAAAAATATAAGTGATGTGAAAATAAAATGTCTATCAAAAACTTGTGAAGGAACCACAAAATATATTTTCTCATATGTCTTTGAAAAGAAAATAAAGTCTGTTTTATATGTTGTACGCCGCCCTGAGTCCCCAGGGAGTAGGGTGGCATATAAGAACACCAAATAAATAAATAAATAAATAAATAAATAAATAAATAAATAAATAAATAAATAAATAAATAAATAAATAAATAAATAAATAAATAAATAAATAAACAAACAAACAAACAAACAAATAAACAAATAAATAAATAAATAAATAAATAGACAAATAAATAAATAAATAAATAAATAAAAATATTTATGAGTTCATTTATTTGCATGGAGTCGCCACAAATAAAAGAGGACAAGGAGAGAGAAGGACTGTCTAGATGTAGGGTCTCCTGCTTGGGCAGGGGGTTGGACTAGATGACCTGCAAGGTCCCTTCCAACTCTGTTAATATGTTTGTTTAGATGTGACAAGAAAAGTATTTTCAGGTCTATCTGGTATGAGAGAATGGGAAAATAAGCTCCGTTCCTAGAGAGAGATTGCTTACTTCTAAAGAAGAATTGGTGGCTGAGAAATAAGTAACCGAGCAAGAGAATTTGAACAAAGACATTTTCACTATATTTTTTATGCCTACTGTTGTTATTTTTCCCTCCACCAGAGAGCCTTTACTGATGAAATTCAAAATTGTATAGCATCTCTATAAGGAAAAAAATGTCCTCTGTTATAACAGAGGTATCTGAAATTTATGTTCCAACTTAAGGAGGCAAGGAGAGATATCTTAGATGCTTCTACCAGTATTCAGCACAGCTTGCTGTGTTTGTGTGTGTATGTGTGTGTTTGTGCATGCGTGCTTAGTATTCCATCTAAAAAAAATGGCAATATCATGTCTATCGGTGACAGAAACACGAGAGCTCTCATGATGGAAGAATAGATAGTTGCAACATTTAGAAAATAAAATGTTGCCTATCAAATTTCAAGCCGTCAGTGTCAGGATCCACTTCCTCCCACCACTCTCCCCAAACTCTCTTAAAGACTAAATTTATTTTGCTTCTTTTTTATAACAAGATTTAAAAATGTCTTGGAGGTTTTCTTCTTTAGTTAAGTTTTAATAGGAGCAAAATATTGAAGTGAACTCATGTAGTCCAATTGTATACCTCAGTGTATGCCTAAGGAATTATTAGATTGGAAGAACACATTAATCTTCTTAAAAGACATATATTCTTTCCGCAAAACCATTACTTGCTCCATTAGGGAAATCTTACTAGTACCCAATAGTTCTTTGTGATTGTTCAGAAAAAAAAATACAGAAGATCTAATTGCATACATCATCTATCTTATACCTAAAAATAACATTTTGCAATGCATAAAACTTTTAATAGAAATCACTGAAGAACTATTGTGAAGCTAGTGATCTGTGTCTGGCTTTGCTTATTTTGTTAAACCACAATATGTTTAATCCTGATCAGACAAATAATAATGGCTTGGTTTAAACAGCAGATTTGTCCCATTGCTCCTCATATTATGACTTAACATAATATGTGAATTAGCTTGGTATGTTTTTAGACAATACAAGAAAGAATCGTTGTGTTGTAAATTGTATTGTAAATTGTACTGTAAATTGTTGTATTGTAAATGCAAATTGTTTTATGGTAATTGTAAAGATACAGCTCTGGTCACCATGACACACACACACACACACACACACACACACACACACACACACACACACACACACACACACACACACACACACACACACACACACACACACACACATATATATATATATATATATATATATATATATATATATATATATATATAGACACTGAAATTCTAGAAATTGTGCAGATAAGGACAATCAAGATGATAAGGGGTCTGGAGGCTAAATTGTATGATGGACACTTGAGGGAACTAGGTATGTCTAGCCCAGTGATGGCGAACCTTTTTTTTGTTTGTGTGCCAAACAAAAGGATGGGTGCGGGTGTGTGTGTGTGTCATGCGTGTGCATGCCCACACCCATAATTCCATGTGGCACGCGCGCATGCCTTCCCCCACTCCCGGCATGTGATGGCACGCCTGATTTTCACTCTCCCCAGGCTTCAGAGCCTTTCTAGGAGCCTGGGGAGGGCGAAAATGGCCTTCCCCACCCCCCCAAGAGGCCCTCCGGAGGCAGGAAACATTCCGTTTGCCGACTTCCGGTTGAACCGGAAGTTCCATTTTTTTGCTCTCCCCAGGCTTCAGAGCCTTTCTAGGAGCCTGGGGAGGGCAAAAATGGCCTTCCCCACCCCCCGGAGGCCCTCCAGAAATGGCCCGTTTCCCAACTTCTTCAAGTTGGGAAATGGGCCATTTCTGGCCTCCGGAGGGCCAGAAAGGCTCTGAAGCCTGGGAAGAGCAAAAAACCGGAACTTCCGGTTCAACCGGAAGTCAGCAAACGGAATGTTTCCTGCCTCTGGAGGACCTCTGGGGGTGTGGTGGGGAAGGCTGTTTTTGTCCTCCCCAGGCTCCTAGAAAGGCTCTCAAGCTTGGGGAGAGCAAAAAATGGGCTTTCCCCACCCCCTCTAGAGGCTGAAAACAGGATGTTTCCCGACTCCCAGTTGGCCCAGAAGGCCCGAAAATCAGCTGGCCGGCACGCGCATGTGCGCCGGACCTGAGCTCGCATGCCCACCAATATGGCTCCACATGCCACTTGTAGCATGCATGCCATAGGTTCGCCATCACGGGTCTAGCCTATCAAAGAAAAAGATTTGGGGGGGGGCATGATAGCTGTCTTCCAGTACTTGAGGGGTTGTCACAGAGAAAAGGGGGTTAACCTGAGGTCAGGATATGAAATAATGGGTAGAAGTTTGTTAAAGTGATATCCAACTTAGAAGTAAGAATAATTTTTTTTACAGTGAGATCAATTAATCAATGGAATAGCTTGCTTCCTGGAGTTGTGGGTGCTCCGTCCCTGGAGCACTGGGATGATATAGTGCAGGAGGTTGGACTAGAAGACCTCTGAGATCCTTCCAGTCCTATGATTGTATGTTCTATGAAACACAGTTATCTGTGATAGTATCTAGCCATATGGTCTTCAGAATGTATACAGGAAGCACTAATGATAAAAATGTTTTGTTAAACATTTTCAGATTTAAATATTAGGAGCTTACAAGCACTCAAAGACTAGTAACTGGCAGTCAGTTGTGACAACGGCAAGTTCATTGGGTTACAAAGAGTAACTGAAGAACTGAACAATGTCTTCCTCCCATCCTTGGTTCCTCCCTCCTACATCAGATTCTTAGATGTAATTAACTAGCAGTCATCAGCACTTTGGAGAGCTCCTATGCACATCACAATCTATGTAGATTAGTTTCACACCTTGCCAAATGATGTAATTTTCCATTAGGCAGCAATGGCACATATTTTTCTTTCTCCTTTGCCATTATTCCATCACATATAAACAGTCACAAAACTATTGGAAGGGAAAGAATAAATCAACCCTCATCATATCAAGAGCCTCAAATGTAAACTCCCGTATGACAAAACAAAAATCTGACTTCATTACTAATTTTGATTTTAAAACAACTTAACAGAGTTAGTTCTACACATCACAGTGGTTTGTTTTAATTGCGACTATTGAACACATCCTCAAGGCTGAGCTCATTCAATATCCAAAGTCAAAACCAAGCAAAGTGTAATTATCATTTAAACATTTTCATTTATTTATTAAATCTATATCCTTTTTTGGTACTGAAATTTGATGGCTCGTGTTTTTAGAATTGAACACTTGCATCTGGCTGAAGAGATCTCTGATCTGAAATGGGCATTGCTGAAATTCAGCTGTTGACTTCATTATATTTCCAATTCGTCTCCATATCACAATTTGGTTCACTACTTAGTAAATGTATTTACAGATTAACAGAGTTGGAAGGGACCTTGTGGGTCATCTAGTCCAACCCCCTCCTAATATTTTACTGTGAAGAAGAGATGTTTCACTATCAAAACTGTCTGTCATCCTACTTCTGACTGTTCAGTTATCTTAGAACAGAATTATGTAACATGGAATTGGCCCTTTGATATTCTTAGAACAGAATTATGTAACATGGAATCAGGGATATCAACTCTTGATGTTGGAGTCACATGTTGAGACATATCGCTGGATTCTCTGTTCTTTGAAAAATGTCTGTCTACACCATGCCCATATTTTATAGGTTTAATTAAAAATAAACATCTAACGATTCTCTCTCACTCAAAACAGTATATATTATAACATTAAGAATCAGGACAGTATTGGTGAGACTTTTTTTCTGGCTCATAGGTATGTATCTTTTCTTTATTATTAATATCAGTATTTCAGTATCAGGAAAAAATATAGATTTTATATTTGAATAATGAAAAGCTTTGCATACAAAGTGCGTGTTACACCATGGCAACACAGCAACCTTTATATGCAGAAAATGCTATAGTTAAAAGACAAGCAAGTCTCATACAGCATTTTTGGTTTCAGTCATGGATTCCTTAGATGAAAATATTGAGGACTGTTAAAAGAACAGTATCTTTTAACAGTCCTCAATGTTTTCGTCTAAAGAATAACAGTATAAAACTGTATAAAATTAATAGTATAAAAGGTTAAGCTTTCGGAAAACGCCCACTTTGGGAAGCTTTAGGCAAAAGCGAAGGAAAAGTGTCAAATGCGAGCTTCTTATTATTTTCAAGCAAAGGGACGGGGAAAGACTTAATTGTCAGGTTCTTTCAGCGTCTCACGCGCTCCCTCAGCCATCCTCCCCTGCTTGGACTCACTGTGGGGTAGGAAGGCAGCGCATGCGCAGTGTCGGAAGCTCGGCTTCTGGGCATGCGCAGAAGAAATTTTTTTTAAAAAAATATTTTTTTTAAAAAAATGGCGACACCCAGGCACCGGCAACCAACAGCATCGGTACTGTGACGTCATCAGTGGGCCGCTACCGGTGCTATAGAGTGGACCGCACTGGTAGGAACCCACCACTGACACACACACAAAATACCCCTTTCTTCCTCCCCGCTACCCCTCAATTGATAGAAAATAACGCAGAAGAGAATTTAACCCTCAGGAATATAAGACCAGAACTGGTTATTATATCAAAATTTACCACTGGGGCTACAAACTTTTGCAACCACTTTAATAGAACTGCGATAGAATTAAATTTAGCGTCGTATTGAACTCAGGAGTTCTGCTGTTTCCATATCCATTTTGTGTGCCTCGACATTTTCGAAGCATTAACTAAACCAAAATCTTTCACCATTCCTCCTCTTCATTGTACTATCTGATGCCTGAAATAATTTCAGTAAATCTTTTGAACATACAATTAAATATATCAAATCTGCGTACAAGAGAATTCTACATTAATCAATTATATTGATTCTATTTCAATATCAACTACAGTGAAATTATGCTTCACAGTTACCAGATGTGAGCCTTTTACTCCAATTAAATTATTTATTGACAGGTAGCAGATGGCAGTGTTTTTTCTATGAAATTAGCAGTTTGATTGGAGACCCATCTAAGCCTGAATGGGTTGCTGAGATACAATACACAATCTGTCAGTATTTTTTTTTTGCAGAAAAAAAAAATCCCTTTGGCATACATTATAGTAATTTAATTATAGCCATATAGTCCCATATTGAGATTAATGTATTTCTGAATCATGTCAATCTAACAGTTCCCCAGCCATGCTTTCACTATTTATACTTCTATTGCAAATTGTCGTATTATTTCAAAGCATAAATACTGGTATTTTAATATGTTTTTCTCATTTGATTCCCTGCCCCAATATGCATGTTATTTGAAAAATGGTATATATTTGGACCGTTTTCTTAAATGACAATTACATCATAAATGGAAGTGTGAAAGAGCTATTGTGTCTACTTATCTAAGTATTAATGCGGGGAATATAAATTCAATCCATTTTTCTTTTTTAAAAAAGCAGACTGAACAAAATCCCTGAGAAGAATAAATCCATGTTCTTTTATGCCTGACATCCATAAGTAGTCTGATGTCATTACACACTGAAGAAAAGTTAATGGGTGTGTGAAAGAATAATTTAAAGCAGGTAGCCTTGGTCAAGCACTCTGGAGACCATAAAATTGATCTATACGAGGGAAAGCGGATCTTAACCACTGTCATATATTTTTACATTTTATTTGCTTGTAAGAGGGTCTTCTTTATTTATAAAGTCATTTCAAGTTAATAAATACATTGGATCCAGGCTAAGATGTTTTTTTAATAGATGCAATGAAATCAATGTGATACTAACTTTAAACTTCTGTTATCTT